>JACXGJ010004319.1:0-46210 GCA_016801105.1 Esox niger
CAGTGAATACACTGGGTATCCAGTCTCACTTCAGTGAATACACTGGGTATCCAGTCTCACTTCAGTGAATACACTGGGTATCCAGTCTCACTTCAGTGAATACACTGGGTATCCAGTCTCACTTCAGTGAATACACTGGGTATCCAGTCTCACTTCAGTGAATACACTGGGTATCCAGTCTCACTTCAGTGAATACACTTGGTATCCCGTTTCACTTCAGTGAATACACTGGGTATCCAGTCCCTTAGTTAAGTGAATAGAGCCTTTAAGGAACATGCTGCTGGCTGCTCAGTACTCTTAACAGTGAGCAGCACATTGATCGTCATTCCCATTGATGTAATTTTTTGTGCAGGATTTTCCATGCAAATAATCAATCAAATTTGCATCTTTTTAGCATTGTGCTAAGTTTGATAGGTTTCCTGATGGGAGAAACAAAAGTGTAGCATTGTGTTACATTTAATAATTTGCATGGTTGATGCAGGATGCAGATAGTAGGATAGGTTAGACTGCTAAACTAGTCATCGCCATGTTTTACAAAAAACTTTTTCGACATGTGCTCTGTTCTAGATCCCATTTAACTCTTGAACCAGACACTGGAGGAGCTACATCTGCCCAGCAATGCATTTTTGTGGTCTACTATGATTACTAAAATTATTATATAATCTGTCATTATTTCTTTGTGTGATGTCATCTGATTACATTTATGGGTGATGAATACTAGCCTTATGCCAACTTAATTATTTTGAAAGCCTGTGTGGTCATAAAATATTTTAGTACTATTGTTGATATTAGATCAGTCAGTGTCCTTTTATGATAAAATAAACAAATCCTTGATCCTTCAGCCTGGCATTATAGGCCCCTCTGTAGACTCTTCACTTGTTGGCTATTTGCTGCTTGATTCTGTTGCCTGTTTGTGTGTGTTTAGTTGTAAACAAAAGTTGTATGGGGAGAAGTTACCGAACACCACCATCATCATCCCGTTCCACAACGAGGGCTGGTCGTCTCTGCTCAGGACTGTACACAGCGTTCTCAACCGTTCTCCACAAGAACTCATCGCTGAGGTCATACTGGTGGACGACTTCAGCGACAAAGGTACACTTGGACATGTGTGGATGTATAAACTCACACAAGGCACAATACACTGACAATGACGCAATGACCAATTAGTTTACTGGAAACACAAATACCAAGCACACACATACAGTACCAGTGAAATGTTTGGACACACTTAATCACTTTATAGGTGTATCCAAAGTTTTGACTGGTACTGTATGTAAACATACAGAACTTTCACTCTTGAAGTTATTATGAAGGCCAAGACCCATTATGCATATTTGGACCAGTAATAAACTGTTTCCCTATATTGTAGCGTGCTACATGCGCATCTTTTTGTTCCATAGCACCTCTCCCACCTCTGAGTCATGTCAGATCATCACACCAAGAACTTTGAAAGAATGCATTTCGTATAAAGGCAACAACAATTATATGAAATTAAATATTATACTATCTAGGAATTCTTTATAAAGCTTGAATATGACAAATAACATAACCTAATAAAATATAATTTTTTTTACTATCCAATTGCATTTTCTGACAGTGACTTCATTCATGTCTGTTGGCTCAGTCAACTTGAACTGATGTTTAGACATTCTCTACGTCTGGGTCCCAGTGTGTGAAGTAGTGATATGTGGGAGTTTTCACCAGTAGTACATAACAACCAACAAGCACATACAGTGAGGGGGGAAGTATTTGATCCACTTCTGATATTGTACATTTGCCCACAGACAAAGATATGATCAGTCTATAATTTTAATGGTAATTTTATTTGAACAATGAGTGACAGAATAACAAAACAAATCCAGAAACACATGTCAAAAATTTTATGAATTCATTTGCATTTTAATGAGGGAAATATGTATTTGATCCCCTCAGACCGAGTACGAGTACTTATATTTGGGTACTTGCCAATACCGAGTACTAGGTAGTCCTGCACTATGTAGGATTTACTTCAAATATTTTTCAGAAGAAACATTTGAAAACTGTTGAAATACGACAGAGGTGGGTGTGTGTGGGGGTGGTACCTGATCAGAACACTATCTAAAAATCAAGTGCACTAACATTATAAAGAAAAGTATTAATTTGGGTCTATAAGACCCTACTGTACTGTATGTTTATGAATAGGTGTACCGTTACAGCCGTAGATTCCCTCTTTTACTGCATTGCATCTAGTCGTTGCTGTTGCAGACGTAAAGCGAGTAAGCTGAGAGCTCTATACGTTTTCATGTGAGGTCAATCAGTTGATCTCTTCCTGTGTCCCATATTGCATCTCAATGTTATGCTTTTGTAGGGATCAGATCAGCAAAGCCCCTTAATATGCACACATCATAGTTCAGATTGTGTTCTGGGTTTCTACCATATCACTTTTTTGTGTTGCTCTACTTGTCATCCATCACAACTGCTTTCTTATAGGTGGGCCATTTTACTTCAGGTTTTCATGGCCGCCAAGCTACCACACTGTACTTCCACACGATGCCACCTTCCTGGCCGTGCCCAACTATCCATTTTGTGGAGTGATGGAACCCATCCGAGCCTCATGGGCAGCATTTCCAAGTCCATCTCCATTCCGTGACACAATGTGAACTCATAGTGGGGCATTAAACATAGACATGATTGACATTATAATGTTCTGTCTAAATAGAGCTTAATGTTTTTGGGGTGTATTTCACTACATGGCACCAGGAGTTTCCATCCTAATTGACGGCTATTTGTTGCTTCCCTATTCGTCTTTGCGGGGCTGCAGTGAGACCATGGCCAGTGCCAAACGCTGTTCTGTGATGGAGTCCTGTTGTGGCTAGATTGATTGTCCAATTACTTGCTCAGCCTTACTCTCGAGACTCTGACAGGATCGATTGAGTGGAGTTGCAATGCATCAGAAACCTTCCTCTACCCATCGTCGCCCACCTTTTGTTCAACCACCCACCACCTAGTCACCCACCCCTCCAGTCCCCATGCCTGACACATGCACCTCTCACTCTTCCTATCAGTGTCCTGTCTTTTTACTCTTTCTATCCATTTCTCCACCACTGAGTCCCTATCACTTATCAGTTTCTGTTACTGGAGCCAGAGCACCTGATACCCTACTGTAGTGGTAGTGCTCTCAAAACTGTAGCATTCTATATCAACAGGTGTACCCAGGTAATGGCAGTGAATAAAACCCATAAATGCATTTAATGTGTATGTTTGTCAATATTGTTTTGTGACATTTGCTAATATCTATTTTGGATGTTCTCATTTTATTAATGATATAGAGCTATGGAAAAATTAAGAGACCACTGCAAAATTATCAGTTTCTCTGGTTTTACTATTCATAGGTTTGTAATTGAGTAATATTTACAGTTTTGTTTTATTCTATAAACTACTGACAACATTACTCCCAAATTCCAAATAAAAATATTGTCATTTAGAGTATTTATTTGTAGAAGATTACAACTGGTCAAAATAAACAAAAAACCTCAAACCTCAAATAATGAAATGAAAAAAATTCATATTCATTTTTCAAAATACTAATGATTTAACTTAAGAAGATTTTGAATATTTAAATAATGCTGATTTTCTATATCAGCTCAGCTTTGTTTGATGGCTTGTGACCATCCATCTTCCTCTTGATCAAATTCCAGAGGTTTTCAATGGGGTTCAGGTCTGGAGATTGGGCTTGCCAAGACAGGGTCTTGATCTGGTGGTCCTCCATCCACACCTTGATTGACCTGGCTGTGTGGCATGGAGCATTGTCCTGCTGGACAAAACAATTCTCAGTGTTGGGGAACATTGTCAGAGCAGAAGGAAGCAGGTGTTCTTCCAGGATAACCTTGTACTTGATTCATGCGTTCTTCACATAGACAAATCTCCCCGATTCCAACCTTACTGGAGCATCACCAGATTATCATAGGTCCTCCACCAAATTTCACAGTGGTGCGAGACACTGGCTTGTTGGCCTCTCTGAAAGCTGAAAATTTGACACATCAGAGAAGATGAATTTACTCCATTCCTCTACGGTCCTATCCTTAAGGTCTTTTGCAAACTGCAGCCTGGCTCTTCTTTGCTTCTCATTGATAAAGGGATTTTTTCTAGCTTTGCACAACTTCCGCCCTGCCCCTAGGAGCCTGTTTCAAAACGTCCTCGCTGTGCACTTCATCCCAGCTGCTGTTTGCCATTCTTTTTGTAGGTCACTTGATGTCGTCCTAAAGTTGAGTGACATTTGAATGAGTTGACAGTCATCTCGGTCAGTGTAGTTGTTTTTGCTCTCTGTCAGTCCGTAGCTTTGATGTCCCCAATGTTTGTTGCTTGACTTTGTTCTTATGAACATCCGTCTTAGAAATGTTCAGGATGGAAGCAACTTGATGCTCACTGCATCCCGCTGCCAGTAAAGCCAGAATTTAACACTTCTTTTCCGCAAAGCTTTTCTTTGCAACTCTTTTGTCATGCTGACAAGTAATTTTCTTGCACTGTTTATTTTTTTTATTTTTTTTGCCATCCAGCTGGTCCTATTGTAAGAGGACAGCGATGACCACAGCAGTGTTTTTTTTATACTTTTCCTCATTACATTTTATTTGGTTCAGGTAATCATCTAATCAGTACCTCATTAAGTAGAATGGGGGTGCCTGTGTTGGAATGTAACACTGGACGCTGACAGACTGGAATGGAATGGCTGCCATACATGTAGAGATGCTGTTCTATGAAAAATTAGGAGCGGTCTCTTTTGTATTGTCCTTTATATTTTTTATTGGAAGGGAATTACATTTCATGTCTATCTTCTATTCCTCAGCAGCAGACATGGCACGCAATATGTTTGGAAAATTGACAAGTGATAAAACCACTGTCTTGAATTGCGATACGTATGACAATTGCATTACATAAACACTCTCAATAAAGGGAACACGTAATAATCTCAGTATAACACCAAGTCAATTAAACTTCAGGGATATCAATCTGTTCAGTTAGTGAATCAGTTTCACCTGTTTTGGTGCAAATGAAAGTGACAACAGCTGCACTGGAGTGGTAACAGCAAGACAACCCCTAAAATGGGAATGGTTTTGCAGGTGGTGGCCAGACTGTTGCCCTCTCCTTATCTTTCCTTCACTGATTCTTCTCTAGTTTTTCTAGTGTCCTTACTACTGGTTGCATGAGGCAGTACTATTCAGGTTGCACACAGGTAGTCCTGCTCCTCCAATATGGTACTTCTATACGTGTCGTTGCTAGGTTTGCTATATCTCCCTGTACAGTCTCAAGAGTAGAGTTACTAGGAGACGGGCCGCTACACGAGGAGAGCTGTACTGGGCCGTAGAAGGGCAACAACCCCGCAACAGAACTGTTATCTGCTCCCTTGTGCGAGGAGGAACAGGAGGGGCACTTTTCAGGGCTCTACAAAATGACCTCCTGCGGGCTACTGGTGTGCATGTTTCTGACCAAACTGTCAAAAACAGACTCCATTAGGTTGACATGAGGGCCCGACATCCTCTAGTGGGACATGTACTTAGAGCCCAGCACCGTGCAGCTGAATTGGCATTCGCCAGAGAACACCAGAATCGACAGGTCTGCCACAGACACCCTGTTCGCTTCACAGATGAGAGCAGGTTCACACTAAGCACGTGACAGATGTGTAAGTGTCTGGAAATGACGTGGTGAACTTTATGCTCCCTGCAACATCATCCAGCACGACCGGTTTGGCAGTGGGTCAGTGATGGTCTGTGGAGGTATATCCTTGGAGGGTCGCACCTCCACATGCTAGCCAACAGTACCATGACTGCTGTTAGGTATCGGGAGGAAATCCTCAGGTTCATCGCTAGACTTTACGCTGGTGCGGTGGGCCCTGGGTTCTTCCTGGGGCAGGACAATGCCCGGCCTCATGTGGCCAGAATGTGTAGGCTGTTTTGGATGATGAAGTCCATTGACTGGCCCTCACATTCCCCAGACCTGAATCCAACTGAGAACCTCTGGAATGTTCTGTATCGGTACATGCAATGCCGATTTGAACTAATAACACCTAGTTTTTTGGAGCTCATGAGCTCCCCAGACGTATTAGCTGTCTGTGACAATTTCAATGTATGTGTGATTAAGTGAAGAGTTGGTAACAACATTGCAGAACTAACTGATGGATTACAAGGCAAGGGCTTGTTCAGGTTCTACCTCCGCAAGGGATTTTTACTGTCAAAATTCACTGTTCCTATGCAACCGTTTGCTGTTTTATTTAATTCCTGACAGAAACGCAGCTCATTCCTTTTTAGGCTGTTTATTTTTTTCATTGTACACCCCTACACATCAGTAAAATCTCAACTTATCCCCACTACCTACAGTATTTACCTGTGTACTTGTATTTCTCTCAGTAATGGGGTCAACCAGATTCTTTGGACAGAACAGGGACCTCATCCTCGACATTTATATCCTTACAAAATCCTAGCAACATCCCCAAGAAGAGTAATGTGATGAAGTTCACAAAGGCACTTGAATATTTTTGGTAGAGGAATACATTCCAGGGCCAGTCTTTGGTGTGCTGCCAAGCATTTGGGAATGAATCCCCCACCTGACATGTCCTCCCTGGGCCATATTGCCTCCAGTGTAATTGGAAGCTGATTGAATAAAAAAAGTGCATTAGTACAACATGACTGTGGACCAGACTCTGCTGCTGATTGTATGCCCCTGAATATACTATACTATCCATTACTCTCACCCTGAGCAATCTGTTTAGTGAGTACGCTCAGGTTTTCAAATGTCCATTTTAGCGAGTTTCTTATGTCAATGAATCAATATAAAGGCCTCTGAGAATACCCTATAAAAACAATGAAGCAAAAGAGGAGCCTAATAAACACACTTATTTATTTAGGTGTATTGACTTGAATCTGCAAACACTTATCAAGAGAGATCTGTAATTTGCATGGCATGGAATTTGTTATATAATTCCTATATTACAATATCTTTCAATGGAAACGCAACAGATAACAACGGTAAGGCTGTGCTCTGTGCAATCTTCCAAGGATATGCCTCCACAGACCATCACTGACCCCCTCCCATGTTGTCTCCAGACTATTTCACATCTGTCACATGCTCAGTGTGAACCTGTTCTCATCTGTGAAGAGAACGGGGAGCAAATGGCAGCTGGGTTGATACCCTACTGCGACCGTGTCCAGCCCTCCTCATGTAACAGCCCGTCTCCTGGTATCTCCTCCATACTCTTGAGACTGTACTGGGGGACACCACAAACCTTCCTGCGATGAAACGTAAAGATGTGCCATCCTGGAGGAGCTGGACAGCCTGTGCATCCTGAATATGTATCACCTCATGCAACCAGTAGGGACAAGGACACTAGTAAAACTAGGGAAGAATCAGTCAGGAAGGATAAGGAGAGGGGAATGGTCTGTGACCACCACCTGCAAAACCATTCCCTTTTAGGGGGTTGTATTGCTGTTGCCTCTCTTGTGCACCTGTTGTCACTTTCATTTGCACCAAAACAGGTGACATAGATTCTCAATTGCATATGCTTCCTAACTGGACAGACTGATATCACTTAAGTTAAATTGCCCTGGTGTTATACTGTGATGATTGTGTTACCTTTTGAGCAATTTATTTATGTGGAGTTTTTTTGGACTGTGTAGTCTCACAGCCTGTGAATGCTTGCAGGCTATAGAGCAGCGTGAGAGATTTTTTTATATTGATGAATTCGGAGGAAAACATTTTCAGATTTTTGTCACTTGCCAACACTCAAACCACAGTGAGATGGTTATGCCTGCTGTGAAGGCTTGTTGGCTTGCTTGTGACTTTGAAACCTGAGTTAATTTAGAGGCTTGCTGGATATGGAGAAACTGTTTTTGGAGGACTACCTCTTGACATCTTTCTTCTGTGAAAGGATTTGTTGTGAAGGTTCATCAGTTTGAGCTAACTAGGCTGTGGTGGTCCATGTCATACTTTGGATGTTTTGAACTGAGGACCATTTGAGAATTGAGAATCTGAGCATACCCATGTATAACTATCAGTGGGAGGGTGGGGTTTTGTTTTGTCTGGATTTCATAAGGAATCACTCTGTAGTTAAAGCTTCAAATGAATCAACTGACAAAAGTATATTGTTATCCCCTTGTGCTAGGCACTTAACCATAATTGATCCTCTAATTTGTTCTATACAAGAATGTCTGCTAAATTAGAGAATTGTGAAAGCTTTATAAGCAGTATTTATCCATGTGAATGTGTTGCTGTTTAGAATTCACTTAATTGCTCTTGCATACTTGATTGCTTTTCTTGTTGTTGCTTTCATTCAATTAGCTGTTTGATTTATGGAATTGTGACATTGCCCCTAGCATATACATTTCTGAAGTGTATAGACCTATAAGCCTTACCTATACAGTGAAATAATTCCTGTCAATTTCACAGCCCCATCCTGTGTCTCACATTAAATAAAGTATAGTATGTTTGCCAAACAGGTTGCTACTCATTCCAATGATTAATTGCTTCTTGATTTGATTGAACTGCATGAATTGTCAGCATAATTAATTCAGTGGAAATTAAACAGTGTAATTTTGCTGCTATAACCTTTTCCGTCACACACTTCACAATGCAAATAGGTTGTTGTTAAATCATAGGCTATCCGAAGGAACCATTATTGAAGGTTCCTGTCAGAGCTCTTTGTTTGGAATTAGCCAATGTCAGTCTCTTAATGTTCAGTTCATTACCTGTGATTTATTGCCTGTGCATATGGACCCCTTCGCCTGGTTTTCTAAAGAGCTGCAACACTCATAGTTGTTGTTACAATTTCAAAACACATCTCAATGTACAATCTTCCATGAGTTTAGTAAGTTTCTAAACCATATGCAAATGCAGTGTACAATTGAGTACTGGCTGTTTCTGAGCATTCTTTTCCTCATTGACTATTATCTGTTGTTGCAATGTTTTTCTACAGCAGTCAGGTCTTTCACTTGCTGATAGTGGGGATCGTGTAACAGATGGGATTTTAAGGATATTTGAGATTCCGATTTCTGATACAGCTTTATGGAGATGGATTTTAATTTGGTCATTGCAGGTTTTTTGAAGAGCCAACAGCAAACCATCTCATCACAACCCACAACACATCCTTTCGTGAAATGTGTGTTTTTTGGTGAGAGATTTTTAAGACAGAAAGACTGTCTATGAAATGGGAGGAGTACAATTATTTGTAAGTTGCACTTTGTAACAAATTGGTTCTTTATTCATCAATAATATAACTTTATGGTTATACTGTATTGCGAATATTTCTGGTAGATTCCACAATTCTCATCTTTTCACTTGATGAAATACATTTTGTCATTGATAGTTATTGTATCAATGTCATTCATGAATGAAAGAAAAAAGTATGTTGTTTTGCCAGTTATTATGCCATGAAATGAAATGGCTTTGGCAGACTCGCAAGCAATTGCTAAATTCTTTTGACTATTCCAGTAAGTTAGTAGATACAGGTAAAGCCTATTATTGGCTAATACACTGCTAAAACGGCCAGTGGCAAATGCTATACCGTTCATTGATGCTATTTATGGTGGAGACGAACTTAGTGAGAAACGTTAGTCAGTTTAACTGTATCAATAAAATGCATGAATGGCCAATTAGCTGTTGAAACAGCCAGTGGTAAATAAGGATTTGTTCAGGGTAGACAAGAGGCTATACTGACACCCAAGAAATATACAACTCTAGTGTAGTAGTTAACAACACAGCATATTGAGAGGACAGTAGTTTCTGTTGTGGGCCCGCTGAACTAGGCTTGCCTGGTTTCTTGTTACATTTAGATAGTAAGTTATTATGTTTAATAGAAGCGTAAAGAAGAGGCCAGAGGACAATTTTAACCAAAATATTTTTATTGATCAACTGTTAATCCAATCAACTTTATTTGTAGGGCACATTTAAAAACCACTGTAGTTGACCAAACGGGCTGTAATCGCCCAACAGTGGGCACAATTAAAGAAACAACACATCAGATACAATGAATTAGAGTAAATAGAAGTTAAAACAGGGCAACAGCAATGGTAAGATACATTAGGAGAAGTGCAGTGTACATAGAACTGGTGCTCTCCTGATACAAAGGGGAAACGGGGAAAGCTGGTCTACAAATCTTTTACTTTGAGTAGAAATACCCTAAGAAAATACAGGTAAACTAGGGACTTAATTTCCCAACCTAAATACAACTAAGTCTTGAACTCAAATTCTTCTGAAGTATTACATATACTTAAGGGTCAAACATTAAAGAAAATTGAAAGGTTTTGTAAACCTATGAGATGCTAATTCATTTTTATTAACTTTAACCTCATCAGACTCCAGTCTTATATCCAAACCTCCATTTCTCCCAAAATGTAAATTTTTCAGTGATTTGTCCTCCTTTTTCATCAGTAGGTTTTTATTCCAAAGGTTCTACAGATTTTTGTCACTGTATTACAGCTATTTCATGAACGGCAGCTAGCAGCAGACCAGTGGCAAGTGAGAAATGTCAAGTAGCTGATGTCCTATACAGAAAACAGTGCAGCAAAACTAGGAGCACTAGAGACAGTCTTGGGCTGGAAACCTGAGTTATTTCCTCTGAGCCATCATGCCAGATATTTTATTACATTAGATTTCTATTTCGGTACAAACTTCTACCTGCCAGTGTGGCACATATCCTTCTAAGGTTTACTTGCCAAACGGAAAATCTACCTGCATTTGGCACTTGGCAGGTGTTAATTTCGGACCTTAGCAGCAAGGGTTTAGAAGGCTGATGAGGACTAAGGGAAAGATGAACAGAGCAAAAATACTGAGTGGTTGGTGAAGAAAACCTAATCTAGAGTGCTCTAGATGTCAAACTATGAATAAGATTCAGCATTGCGACAACCCAAAGCATACTACCAAGTCTGTGAATTACCTTCAATGGTCCAGCCAAAGTCTGTACTTGAACTCCATTAAAAGATTTTGGGTTGACCAGATCTTTGCAGTTTACAGTTGCTCCCCATCCATCCTGAGAGAGCTTGAGAGGATCTTCAAAGGTCTGATAACTTATGGATATGAGATATCAGTTTAAAATGTTCTATAAATTGGCACACATTTCTATACACTGGTTTTTGCTTTGTCATAGTTTTTTTGTGTAAATAACTGGAAAAATAAATGTATTGTTTTTAATCAACTATAAATATATAATATTGTTCTATTTTATATTTAAAACTCTGAAACTCAAATATGCCAAGAACAGTAGGTCAAAATCATTCTGACACTCTGTACTTATGGAAGCAACATATTAAACTTTTTTTATGTTTTGTTTTTAACAAACATTTCTCATCATGCATACAAAACTAAATTCATCTTACCATAATTGATATTGAGTTACAGATTTGAAATCAAATCTCAAACAAAACAGAAAAGTATATTTGTTACCCCTGTTTCCTTTCTCTGTACCTGTAGAGCATCTGAAGGCGTCTTTAGAGGAGTACATGGTACGGATGCCCAAGGTGAGGATTCTGCGTACCAAGAAAAGGGAGGGACTCATCAGGACCCGTCTGTTGGGGGCTGCAGCTGCAAAGGGAGAGGTTATCACCTTCCTTGACTCCCACTGTGAGGCTAATGTCAACTGGCTGCCCCCGCTGCTGGGTGAGTCATTCCTTCGCTGGTTTTTTGGGACCATGTAGCTTAGTAGGTAGAGCATGGTGCTCACAAAACCACGGTTTTGAGTTTGATTCTCACTGAGGGCCAGTAAGAAAGTGAAATCCTTTCATTAGACTAAATTGAAAGAGAAAGTGTTTGTGACTACACAGTTATCTGTTGCAAGCTACTGGGACATTGCAGCCCAATTAAGTGTACAGTTGAGCTCAAAAGTTTGCATACCCTTGGAGTATTGGTAATATATGTATTATTTAAGAAACCGTGAGTGAGCAGGCAAAAAACTTTATTTCTTATGGGATTCACATTCAACTGTATGTCAGAACAGAATGGCACAGTCATAAAACAAAGCATGGCATCAAAGTGTGCATACCCTTATTTCTTATACTGTGTATTGCCCCCTTTAGCATCAATGACAGCGTGCAGTCTTTTGTATTAGTTGTCTATGAGGCCCTAAATTCTGGGGGTGCCCATTTCGTTGCCCATTCGTCTTGGCAAAATGCTTCCATGTCATGTAAAGACTTTGGTCGTCTTGCATGAACCGCGCATTTGAGATCTTCCCTGAGTTGCTCAATGATATTAAGGTCAGGAGACTGTGATGGCCACTCCTGAACCTTCACCTTTTTCTGCTATAACCACTGCAGGGTCAACCTGTCCTTGTGCTTAGGGTCATTGTCATGCTGGAAAGCCCACGAGCATCCCATGTGCAGCTTTCGTGCAGAAGAATGCAAATTGTCTGCCAGTATTTTCTGATAACATGCTGCATTCATCTTGCCATCAATTTTCACAAGATTCCATGTGCCTTTAGAGCTCACACTCCCCCCAAAACAATAGTGAGCCACCACCATGCTTCACAGTGGGGATGATATTCTGTTCACTACAGACCTTGTTGACCCCTCTCCAAACATAATGATTTTGACCATAAAGCTCTATTTTGGTTTCGTCATTCCAAATGACAGTGTGCCAGAAGCTGTGAGGTGTCAAGGTGTTGTTGGGCATATTGTAACCAGGCTTTTTTGTGGCATTGGCGCAGTAGAGGCTTCTTTCTGGCAACACAACCAAGCAGCTAATTTTTTTTCAAGTATTGTCATATTGTGCTCCTTGATTCAACCAGACTGTCTTTTTCCAGAGCTGCCTGTATTTCTCCTAAATATAATTTTGGGTTTTTCTTTGTGTCCCAAATAATTCTTCTGTCAGTTTTGGCTGAAATCAGCTGTTTTCAGGTGATAACCTCTCCCTCTGCAGCTGCAGCCCCCAACAGATGGGTCCTGATGAGTCCCTCCCAAATCTGATTTAAAAAGGAGCTGCCAAAAGGAACTGTGATAATAAATGGCAAAGAAACTGTCTCATAAAGGACTGTTTCTTTGCATGGTCGGTCATATTTTCAATATCAAGGCCTACATTTCTACCAGGGTATGCAAACTTTTTTTAAAGGTAATTCTGCAAAATGACAACAAATGTCACAAGTTTGCAACATTTCTCCCACTTTTGTTTTGCCATTATTGGCTTAAATACCCAAAGGTTTTGTTGCAACTGTCTGTGTGGTGCGTGTGTTTGATCACAGTTTCTTATGATGATAACTGTGTCTTGCTGGTTGACAGAAGTACATTGATTAATAGTAATAGCTGTAGGCAATAGATACACCCATCTTTTACGTGATGCTCAGAGCAAAATTTGCTGGTTCATGGGGAACCAAATGTTTTTAATTCTAATAATTTTGGAATATTTTGTTTTACTGGGTTAATTGACTGACTATTCTTTTTTTTACATTAACAGCCTAGAAAATTTAGCAGGGAAGATAAGAGAATAATGTGCCTAATTGAAAAAAAAAATACTTATAGCTTCTGCAAAGCAAAAAAAAAAAGTGAAGTATAAGTGGATTACATATAGTTTTAGTCATTTTTAATGTGATGACATGGTACATGGTACCTGCACCTACTACCAATAAAAAAATTACTCTGACATTGATCTTTATCCTCAGACCGTATCGCCACGAACAGAAAGTCCATCGTTTGTCCAATGATCGACGTGATTGATCACGACAACTTCGGCTATGAAACTCAGGCGGGTGACGCTATGCGAGGTGCGTTTGACTGGGAGATGTACTACAAACGTATCCCCATCCCTTCTGAGCTGGCTAAAGGGGACCCTAGCGAACCCTTTGAGTAAGTATCTTTGGACCAGATGACAACACGACAGGGCCCAGCCATTGAGCACATTTAGAAGTATTTTCATTTGCAGTCGTCAGATGCTATGCGGTTTTAGTCAACACATTTTCTGTGTGGTTGACAGTGCAATAACCTGAAGTGAGAAGCAAGTTAGATACAGTGACAGGGAACATGTTGGAGGGCAAATGTTCATGGTGTGAAAGCCTCGAAATCCCTTCATGCTCTATACCTCCTGCTCTGTAATACATTATACTCCCCTTCTTTCTTTTCTAGATAAGACAAAGCCTCTCTTGGCTCCACACCTTTTGAGGAGCTCTCCTTCTGAAGTCAATAGACTGAAATTAGGAATATCAGCTTTGCAATAGCAATTGAAACAATATTGTGACACTGAATATTAATGGAAGATTAGGTGGAAGTCTAGTTCTTGAAAAGTGACAGAGGATAGCATGATGAACATTTTTGAGGGATAGAGGGAAGGGAGAAATAGGAACAACATGTTGACAGTTAAGCAGACCTCTTCTGATAAGTGCATTAGGCTACATCCCTTTGTCTCTACAGCTACCTTCTTTCCTTATCTCTGCGGCACAGCTTCTGAAATCACAGCTGTTGAATGCCAAAGATTTCTGTCTTTTGAATATATTTCCCAAACAGATGTAATTCAGCATGCCAGACATCCAGGCTTAAACCATTTGCCCTTGAAAAAAAAGAATTACAGAACTCTTTTCCATGTTTCACGGAGTTGCCAGGCAATTAGAAAAAAAATAGCATGTTAATTGCAAAATGAACTCTTGGCTTCTGATCCATTTGAATCAATCCAAAACAGTAAAATTATTAAAGATTATTCACTTTCTGTACTGGATTGGTTAAATTAGTTGTGGTATTTTGGGGAAAGACATGACTAGGTTTTTATCTGGATCAAAATGGTTCTCATTTGTTGGGTGTGACAGGGGAATTGGTGATAGGCAAGACTGGACCTGTTGGGCTGCAGATTTCTAAAGACCTTCATGTATCTTTAAGCCCATTATATATTTTTTCGATAGAGCTGAGATTTTAATGTTTGCCATTTGACAGCAAATTCACCTTATTCCACAGATTGTTCCATCGAGCTAAGAATAATTGCTGTGTAAACATTGCTCAAATATCCTTTTTGATCATGTAGCAGGAAAAAATTATCTGACTTTAAATTTAAATTGAGTCTTGGTGTCAGTATCATTCCGAAAGGATAATAAAATATTTTTTTGCCAATCAGACAAAAATGAACATTTCTTTTAGGGCTTCTTCATTAGGTCACAGTGTGTATTTTAACCTAATATTTGTTATATATGTATTCCATTTGTATTTATTTTTTTAGCTCACAGCCTTCCACTGTGTGCTCCATTTTCTTAATTGATCATTCTAAGAGAGGATTAGCACCCAGATGTCTGCCTGCCAGTTTCAATTCACCTGTCTTTATCATAAACTAGAGTCAACAGTTAAACTACTCTCCCCTTCAATATCAATCCAGAGAGGGTTCATCACAGCTTCCAATTTAGAGTTGAAGAGGGCCGCTAGTTGCCATGACAGCCCGTGGTGTGCTGGTGCGTGTTTGTTGCCAGGTTCTGTTGGGTGGGCCTGAAATGTGAGACAGCAGAGACTGGAGGAGATGGTCGCATGTCTAGTTAGGACAACCTGCCTGTTTAATTGTCTCATCAGCCTCATCAACTTACATTCATTATTTTAAAAAATCAGTTTGAAAGGCCTCAAAATGACAGAATTCTAATAATACAATGCTCTTGGAGAAATCAAAACATTTGCGTATGGATTATAATACTTTTTTGTAAGTTGTCCTTTAATGGCATGTCTCTGGCTCTTTCATTGTACCTCTTCGATAAATTCATATTGCTGTGTACAATTACTTCACTGTGGTAGTATTTGTGGATTGCGCACAGGCAAGCCTGGTAGCTCCTACCGTCTGATGATCAAATGTGCACACCACAATCACTGAAGCCAGTGATTGATTGAGGGGCGGTGTCTTCTTGTTTTTGTGTGAGTGTGACACGTATCAGCATTGTCTATCCACCTCTTGTCTTTCAGGTCTCCTGTGATGGCAGGCGGACTGTTTGCTGTGGATAGAAAGTGGTTCTGGGAGCTGGGAGGATATGACACAGGACTGGAAATCTGGGGAGGAGAGCAGTATGAAATCTCTTTTAAGGTAACACTCCAACGTGACACTGGACAGTAGTTGGATCTGTTGTTTTTGGGGAGATTATTGAGAGCCGTGTTTACTCCTGGATATATGCATGTTCTCCAGGGTGTTCTTCCAGCCCAGTACTAATGTAACATTTCCTAATAAAGAGCCTGATAATAAGTTGAATCACGTGTGTCAGTCCTGGGTTGGGACAATGTCTTGCTGCACATGTTGTTGTACTCCAGGACCAGGTTTAAAAAACAGTCTCCACGGCAACTTGTTGAAGCCACCGCTGCCAAGTTCTGTTTTTAAAGTTGTTGTTTTTTATCAGAAGCCCATTAACTAACTAGTTGGGATTATGATTTCACTTCATGTTTCAATCATTCTCTCCTAATTTGCTCTGCTGCTCCGAGAGCTCTTGCATCCATCATACTCAGAAACCCTATTAGATTATGTTTTAGAATTCTGTGTCTATGAATTATTCCATAGGATAGACAATTATTATGTGAAGTTGTGCTGTACGTAATGCACTAGTATCTCCACTGGCTTTCAACCATTCCCTAAACCTTTTGGAAAGCGCATCAAGCCTTGTATAGCCTGTAGAAAATCACCACATTAACATATTTTTCCAAGACCCACTCACTCATTTGACAAACATAGATACTTAGCCCCACTTCAGGCATATTGAAAATGTGATAGGTCACTGAATGTGTATTGGCCTAGGGTGTAATAGAGTTGGGGGAATGAGGGGAATTGGAGGGGGGTTCATTCCACTGTTTTTGTAAGAGTACAGATTATTATTATTATTAATATTATTATTATTATTATAAACGAATATCAACAAATCTTTTTGAAAACAGTTCTTTCAATTGTAAAGTAAAATTTCAAGTGCATGTTTGTACGGTGATGTGAAAAATTATTTGCCCTTAGTTTTTTTTACGTTGTTGCACATTTTTCACATTACATTCAGTCAGATCTGTTTGAAGGTTGTGGGAATATTTGGAGGGAGTCCAAGAAAAAGAATTGACACCCAAGATAAGTGCTTGTTTTCATTTGTTTTGTGTACTAAGAAATATAACATACGATCTTCAGGTGTGAAAATTGGGGTTATGTTGACTCCCTAGCCAACCAAATGAAAGGTGATAATTAACAGCAAATGTTTGAATACTTTGGTGGACTGATTTGGGCCAACCATGCCCAATATACATGTTCACACCTTTGGTCCTTGCCATCACGCAAAGGTTGTCACACTCAGAACCATGTTGTCTAAACTGGGAACGTTTCTGACATTAGTGAATCTTCCCGCAAGTTGCCGTCCTTCCAAATGTTTCCAAGAGCAAGTCCTAAAATCATTCTAGAAGACAAAAGGTCTCTAGAAAAATATCCAAGGATCTGTAAGCTTCTTACCGGAGCTAAGTTCAATTTTCATGGCTCCACTTTCAGAATGATATTGGACATAAATGTATTTATTTATAGATTTATGGCAGAGTAGCAAGGCATTAACCGCTTCCCACTAAGTAAAACATGAATTCTTGTCTCAAGTTTCAGGGTGTCAGGGTTTGGGTATTTTTGCTGCTTCAGGCCTGGGACAATTTGGCATTATTGAAGGAACCATGATTTCTGCTCTGTCTGTATGCTGAAGTACTACAAGAAATTGAACACTTTGGAAAATTCTAGTCAGAGACATAAACCCCTTAAACCCCAAAGTCAGTTCATGCTTGAAATACTCATGTCACTTGGTTAAAGCTATTCTGCATGTTGGAGTGGCCCGAAATCTCTCACATCACTGAGAAAGTAATCAATGAATACAGGTTTGCATTTATTGCTGCTTAAGGTGGCATAACCAGTTTTTAAGTGGGCATTGTGTGTTGCATTGTTTTAGCTGATCTTCTGATAACATTCAGTACTAAAACAATAAGCTAAAATTGACCAAATCAGGGGGGGGCATACTTTTTCACAGGATTTTTTTTTTTTTTTAATGAAAATGTAGCTACTTCTATCAAAGTTAGCCTAATTGTAAAACATTACTGATGTTTAAAAATTTGAAGATGGGGGCTCATTGAGCACTGCTCTGTACTGTGGTAATTGTGAATATTATTTGTAGAGGTTGTGGGATTAGCAGCGGTGCACACTAATCCACTGGCAGAACTCATCTAGAACACTTAATCTTACTCTTTAAATTGAAATGGTTGTCAGAAGTCACCCAAAGGGACCCTGCTTTGGAATATCCTATTGGATGCAGTTGCTAACTTATGATACAGGGTCAGATATTCTATAAGATATAATTACTAATTAATACAAAATCTAGGCAAACCAGTAGTTTGTGGGTATTGCTTGTTTATTAATTATTAATTAATGTGAATGGGGTGTAGACTTTTTATTGGCACTATATTTCTAGCTTGTCAGCTTGTAGCTACTCCTCCTTTACTGATGTCCTGATGTATTGGTTCAAAGCTATTAGCTCTCACAACCTTCCTCTAGAACCACTTGTTTTTTTCCCCCTTTTCTGCATTCCTAACACCTGTCAGACACTTTTGTCGTCACTGTTTTCATGGAGTCACAGCTGTACGATGGACACACCAAAACATGGGCAACACAGCAGAACACCTACTCACTCTCCCTGTCGCCCTCTCTCCACAGGTGTGGATGTGTGGTGGGCGTATGGAGGACATCCCATGCTCCAGAGTGGGTCACATCTATCGGAAGTATGTCCCGTACAAGGTCCCCGGAGGAGTCAGTCTCGCCAGGGTGAGTTTTGGATTGATTAAAAGACCCACATTGTAAAGGACTTACAAAGAAAAACATGCCTGTATATTTATCATGCCAACTAGCCAAAGTGCAGACTTTTTGTGTAGATTTCAATGACAATTTTTTCTATGTAGCATATTTAAGCTGGTGCTCATTGACTAGCAGAAAGACATCGTAATGGAGTAGTTCAGTACACACTCTCCACTCCCACATAAACAAATGTGTTTACATCACTGTTAGTGCACATAAAATTTTTCCAGGATAATCAAGGAGCTGACTAAATAGCATGATCATTACAGATCATTACAGTGCGCCCTGTGCTAGGAAGAACAAAAGGCCGCTCAAAAACTTGTAGTGGCGTGTATTCACGGAAGCCAAGAGAAGCCAGGCTTCCCAAAACAAATAATAAAAAATAACTTATTACGTTTAGAATTTCTTACATTTTGTTTTGGTTATCCTAATTTTCCTTACATTTTGCAAGTCGCTGAATCTCTACCAGAGATCATCTGATGGCTTGAAACAATGCCTCTGTTCCAGTATGTGTAGGCTATGTATAATTTGTTGTCTGGCTAAAATGAGTATGACTGTCATACCACTTGATTAATAGATGACAAGTTGCATTTAAGCATTCCTGTATGAAATAATATCAAACAATTATCTAATCAGCTTAGAGCTGAGCTCAATTGGGTGAAGAATTTATTTATTTATTTATTACAAACCTCCTGCTTTTTTAGCAAAGTGAAAATCGCATAGTAACAAGTCATTGCTATATAGTTCATACAGTGGAGATTGTGCTATGCTCATTCTTATGTTACATACTATAATCCACATGTATTCACACACTAGCCAATAGATTAAGGGCACACTTGTCTACAGCAGTGGTTCTCAAATCTCTCCTGGGGACCCCTAGCCATTCCATGTATTAGATGTTTTCCTGAGGTAGCAAACCTGAATCAACTTGTCTAATAAGTGTCAAGCCCCTAAATGTTTCATTTAGGTGATGTAGTACAGGGCTAGAATATAATTGTGAGGAGGCTAAGAGTTCTGAGAGGTTTGAAAACCCCAGGACTAGAACACATCCAATCTTCTGTATTCATGGTAGATTCATATATTTTCTATAATTGTCATGATGCCTAACATTTCCCACATCTCATAACAACCGGATTAACGCAACCGGATTAACGCAACCGGATTAACGCAACCGGATTAACGCAACCGGATTAACGCAACCGGATTCACGCAACCGGATTCACGCGACCGTATTCACGCGACCGTATTCACGCGACCGTATTCACGCGACCGGATTCACGCAACCGGATTCACGCAACCTCTTTCACACAAGGTTTACCCAGTGGAAGTCAGTTAAACATGGTATGAGTTTACCTCCTGTGTTGATATTACAAAGTCTTTAACCTTTTCTGTCACAAGAGCTACATTGAACAAGGCAATTTATTATTATTTATTGATTTATTTTCAAATCAATTTCTTTATGGTTTAGGATTTTAGTTCTTCAAATTACAAGTGTTCCAACTTACTCAATGTACTTGTCAGGGAAACCTATTTTTTTGTTTAGTGATGGGTTTGAAGAAGAAGAAATTCTGTGTATCCAATTTTAATCTATCTAATATCATTATTATCATCTCAGCAGTAAAGCTGGGGCGCAATGGTGTGTTTGTACAGATACCCAGCCTAGAAACCCCAAAGAGCTAGCAACAACAAGAGGATGCACAGTGGCTAGGAAACCCCCTACAAGAGTCAAAACCTAGAGGAGCCAGACTACGAAGCGTTGCCAGTCCTCTTCTGGCTTTGCCGGGGTGAAGATTATTTTGAGTGTGCCATATTTGGGTCACATGCATGGTCAGATGGCTAGCAGGTCTATAAATTCCAGCAGGCTATGTTCAGAGTTGTTAGGCAGAATCCAGGTCATCTGCACAACCAGGTAGACAAGGGCAGGGTTGACCAGGTAGGCAGGCTAAGCTGGGAGTTTTCAGGCCAGGTTGCCCTACAGCTTGGTCCAAAGCCTCATTCATTTTTTAGATTCAACAGGACACCAAGATTCACCTGGAGACACTGGGGCCCCTTCTTGTTGGTGGTGTAGTAGATGGCAGGTGTTTTCCCACAGGTTTGAGAACGTTCCTCCCAATTTAACAGATAAACTCCAGACAGACGACACTCTATCATAGTGGCTGATGTCTGACATTAAGTAGTCTTGTTTTCAGTTGCAGGGAATTATTAGTAGTTTTTGTTTATGACCAAAATGGAGGGGGCTTAATTCTGGTAATAATACAGTTTAACTATACACAACCTAGTGTTAGAAATCAGCTATGTCATATAGTGGTGGTAATAATAACTCGCATACTCGGTTGTCAAGGGAGAGAGTATTCAATGTTTATTGCAGCATATTGATAGTCTATTAGCACATGATGTTACGGGCTCAAACTCTTCTCTACTCTCTTTGTCTCTCTCTACTCTCTCAACTGTAATGTGGGGTACAAGCTGTTAAATACCTAGCAAAGGTATTTTTGCTAGGGTACAAGGCGTGTTTACCTAGCAAAGCCAAGACCCTAACCCCCACACCAAATGGTCAATGTAAACATTCCTGTGGTTACCAGAGCGCAACCAACAGGGAGAATCTTGACTTTCTGTTATTCTCAATATTTAGGCACATTCACTTCTAATGAAACGTACATTCATATTGTAGTTGTTAATGGTCAGACCCCACACTAGATTGATGGACCGTCTCAGAGAAGTCTAGTTTGACTACACTGACAATGCTAGAGTTTTTGCTGATGTTAGACTCCACTAAAATGGCAGGCTAGCTAACTTATTGGAGTCTAACAGTAGCATAGACAGGATAGAGCAAATTGTTGGCTTGATGCCATGCCTGCCCTCTGGTGCCATGCTGCCTCTACCATCTTGGAAATTACCTCAGGGAGGGCAGAACCAGGAATTTGTTGGCAGTTGCATTGTAATGTTTTTTTGTGTGGTGATGGAGTGGTTATATTGTAAAATGAAAGTAGTTTTCCAAGTAGTTTTGTGAATAGTTTGCTGGTGATGGAAGGGACATTGCAGTTCATACTCCATAACAACCCAGAATATTATCCTTTAACTACTGTCAACAAAATCAAAGTAAAAGAACACTAAGATATAAAGAAAATTATGATTTTGTTATCATGGATTGATTTCAATATCTGTTTCTCTTGGACTTTTAGTGGTTAGGTTATTTCTCCAACCGTATTCCTCAGATTTGTTATGAAAACAATTGGGCTAATTGGTGCTTTAATAAACCAGAAAATGTGTGACGTTGCTTGAAAAATAACATGGTTTCATTAAAGCAAGAAGAAAATGTTTTAGTCTGGAGCCCTGATATTGCACTCTTCTCCACTGCTGACTTTTCTGTAGCTGCATTCTCAACGACGCTCACATAACAACCCTTTTATATTGCAACCCCACACACATGCGCTCATCACACCCATTAGGAATGCTGTGACTGAATCAATAGGTATCCCGCTGTGGGGAAGGTGAGGAGGGTTTGGAGTGAATGTTAAGTGTGTTCCCCCAGTCAGCCATGTGGTGGGAATGAATGAGCGAGAACCTCTTCTGTTTCTTTCTAATGGTGAACTGATTTAACCTAAACAGGCTTGCCTGTCGCTGTGTTTAACAGCTTGAGCATTTGGAACAAAACAAGACCGAATAACATACTCAGATTTAAATCTTTTTCCAGTCTTTTGTGTTGCTTTTATTTTTTCGAAGTTCATGTCTTTGTTTGTCCTTGTACTGGCCCCAATACATTTGTCCCAAAGATTCTCTAAGCTTTGAAACTGACCTTGATTAGGAATGCAGCGTTAGAACTCTTTAAAAAGGAATAGAAGATTGAAAAATACATTTTACCATGCACATAGTACACTCTGTAGTAAGTCCTGAAACCATCAACAATGGGTAGCAATTCCTATATTATTCATGTTTTTTTTGTTAACTTGATCCGATGTGTATTTAAAAACTCCCACTGTTGTGGAATATTCTCTCAGAAGAAGTCATGTTCTGTGTGAGGGGGAGGCATGTGTGCTAATGACGACTGGATTAGTAATAGTTAAATAAATATTACGAATGTAATGCATTTCATCAAAACAAGACCAACAAAGATACAAGCACCTGACATTTTGACTTGGTTTTATCAACAAAAAAAACCTGTGCAGATAGAATGAAAATTCAGCTTTCCCTGTGTTGTAGAGCTTAGAGAAAAGGTTGAATTGAGAGTCACACAGGAGACATTGCTTGCCTGTGGTGCTGCTTCTTTTTTGTGCTACGTCGCCTTTATGGTTTCTCGCCTCCCCCAAAACATCCCTGCAGCTGCTGCTCCTAGAGCCCTCCACGATCACCACACCACAGGCACAGCCCGTCCCACACACCCCTCCCACACAGCCTTCCGACCCTGCTGGCAGCCTTCCAGGTGTGTTGATTAACCAGCTCACCCATTCCTCCCCAACCCAGCCGCCATGCAAGCAGATGGCGCCAGTGAACTCCTCGTCACCTGAAGAGGCCTGTGCCAGAAGAGTTTGGCTTAGAGCTGCGCTGCACCTGTGTTCCCCATAGCATGAGAATGTACTCATTAATTGTAACTCTCATCCCAACCTTAGTTTTGCCTTGTCTGATTTTCTGGATTTCAAATAGTAGTTTATTTTTTTTTATTTCAAAACCTTTTGGAAATATATATATTTTTTTTCGTTTTTCAATTACAAGATATCCATTGGATAATCTTATAAGGACTACCAACAATGCTTTAACTACTTTTTGGAGTCTAGGAAATATTTAGAATTTCCCTAGTTGTATTGTAATTAGTCAATATTAGTCATACAACTTCTCATTGTATTTTGACTTCTTGAATCCATGAAAACACTAAAAATATAAATGTTATAACAAATTTGCTGAAACAACTAAATTACAACAATTTCTATGATGTGCTACTTTTTACAGTCGGTATGTTTGTCAGTAGAGTCAATGGGAAGCCGTGGAAAGTATTGCAACCCATCTTGTGATTATAACATATGCTAATCTCCAACCTATTACAATGTCCTTGTAAAAATGATTGGTTACTGAATTAGAAAGCTGCATTCGAGCCTGCTATTCCCCACCAGTGCCTGGTATGATTAAATACCATTTTGGTCTAATTGGAGGTATTTATTTTTCTGTCTCAATTATGAAAAGTTATATACACAATTTGAAGTCTACATAACTTTTAAAATATTAATTTATTGTAGACTGCATTTATCAGTTCCGTCATCAGCAATAAGAACCTGACATTTCCCCTACCTGCCTACCTCCTGCTAAACCTTTGTGCTTGTGACCACTACAAGGTTAACAATAAAATGCTTTGGAAAAAGTTCTGAGCAGGCTTGATAATGACCAAAGTTAACTACTGATCATGAGCACTCATCTTGGCTAACTTATTCTAACCGCATATCAAACACCCGTTCAGTGAAAACAAAAATCTAACCTTGATTGATTGCTCCCAATAAAAAATATGTTATGTAGTTACAGCAGTTGGTTTATATTTATTTGAATGATTGGACTGGATTTCTAAACTTTTACTAGGTTTAACCATGGCTCTATGAACTAATCGCTGTGTTCAGCTGACTCAAATATTTACACCATCACAAAACAGAAAAGATTCAGGCCTGACCCAAAATAATAAATAAAATAAATAGTGGCTGATGTCCTGGAAGCTCGGTTCTGGTGATGTTGCTGGTTTTCTTTCAGTTAATCAAAAGAGGCAAACATCCATCATTGATAGGTAGATGTCCCCTATTGGTGTGGTTCCCCACCTCTCCCATCTGCTCATATCTAACATTCTGAATATGCATGTGTAAAGGATGTGCACCTCACCATTGGGGGTTGTTATCATGCTGGCGGATGGGAACATTTCAGTTAAGCCCAACTCATAAACGAAAGTCTGGAACGTACTCATGTCGTACATCTCATAGGAAAAGCGATGACATCAAGCCAGAGAATTGTGAACTGACACTTTCTGATTTCCCACTTGAAAGACCGATATATAGTAAAATGATGACCTATCGATGTAAATTGTTGTACAACATCTTAGGTAAGCTCTGTCCATTTCTTTTGGTTGAAAATGTTGAATCTAGACTTGTGAGAATAAATACTATTAACTAACTGTAAGGTATAACAAATCTGTTACTGATTTGAAATTATGAAGTAAATCAAGAGCCGAGGCAATCTAGCAGTCACCAATGCCCCCCAAGTGCATGTATCCATATCTACCCTACGGTCACAGTCCTTTAACCCCTTCTCTTATCCCTTTGTCTCTACAGAATCTGAAGCGAGTGGCCGAGGTGTGGATGGATGAATATGCAGAGTACATCTATCAGCGGAGGCCAGAATACAGGCACCTGTCAGCAGGAGACATGACTGTGCAGAAGGACCTGAGGAACCGCCTCAACTGTAAGAGCTTCAAGTGGTTCATGACAGAGGTGGCCTGGGACCTGCCCAAGCATTACCCACCCGTTGAGCCCCCTGCAGCTGCCTGGGGAGAGGTACACCACTCCTTTACCAGTTTCTTCAGAGAGAACGAGAGGCCAGAATAAAGGACAGAAAGTAAAGATTTAGTAATTGAGACACAAAAGACTGAGAAGTGAGTAGACAGTAGTTTGTTAAACAAACAAGAGAGACAGATAGTGTCTGGCATGTGACAGCCTGGTGTCACCTCAATGTCCGAGGGCCCGGTTCCCACCACAGACACCTCTTCGTCATTACTCATCATCACGCCCCACTGTTTCACTAAAGAGGGGGAGTTAAAGATCTGCCCTTAAAACAGTCAGTGATTTACACAGTGACTAGTACTGATTGAATGAGAATTTCTCTTATTTATTGTTCTCATTAACCTGTGTGTCTGCCCTTCTGTGTATTAGTTGCGTAATGCAGGCAGTGGCATGTGCATGGAGAGCAAACACTTCTCATCCGGTACGCCCATCCGCCTGGAAAAGTGTCTAAAGGGTCAAGGCGAGGCTGGGTGGAGCCACGGACAGGTAAGAATCTTAGTACATACTACTGAAATACACATATCTGTAGTGTATTACTGTCATTATTTAGGAATTTAGTGATGTGGGCAGAGTTCTCCGCATCCACAATTACAACACACACACACACACACACACATACACACAGGTGCACACACTCAGTTAGAAACACAACTTAATTCTCTCTGCTGTTCCAATGGAGTCCCGTTGGTTCCCTCATTATTCAGAATGTTTAAGCAGTGCTCCCAGTCAAACGTTGATGGAGGTCCATGTTATCTCTTTCTGTTTTAAGTTGCCAGCTCTGACTCTGCTTTGACAGATTAGTTATATTATTTGGAGATTTGTTGGTAAATCTCTTTGATGGTTGCAAGTTGCATTCAGTGCTGGGACAGCAAACCGCATCAGGGCAAATCAAAGAGCTGTTTGGCTGCAGTCCAACTGAAAAGCACCTTTTCAAACAACTCTGCCATCCCGTATAAGTGAGCGTTCCTGATGGTGTCTAATGCCGGTGCTCATTAGGTTTCTCTTAAACCCTGGTTGTGAAATCTAATAGGGTGAGCTTTGTTTCCAGCTCATCATTAACACACCCTAACCAACTGCTTGATGATGACTTCAACTAAGGATTAATGCTAAAACCAAAGCCTGTGCTGTGGTTCTCCAGACGCTAAAGGTGGAGGTTTGTCTTGAGTTGATCTGATCCAGCTTGTATTTGTCCTCTTCAGGCATTTACCTTCGGCTGGCGGGAGGACATCCGGGTGGGGGATCCCATGCACACTAAGAAAGTCTGCTTCGATGCCATCTCCCACAACAGCCCTGTCACCCTGTACGACTGCCACGGCATGAAGGGCAACCAGCTGTGGCGCTACAGAAAGGTGACATTTCCCACACATACTTTTCAAAGTTTGGAAAAGGCCTGTTTATTAGTTTATGGTTTTGAATCACTTATTTTTCTTAATCATTTAATTTTGATAAAATGACACTGGCTACTACTTTGTTATTTGTTACCAAATTACTTTAGATAGTTCCGACTGCTCGTTCTACCTGCTGATTATTACTTTCTTCCTGTTGACGAGCTGTAATTGAAGCAGGTTTTTCTGGTGCACTTATGCACGGGTACATTTCTTTAGCAGATGTGTAAAATAGAAGGGTTGTTTCCTTGACTTGAGATTTACAAAATCATGTTTTAAATCTCAATCTTGGGCTGGATGTGTAATATAGTAATTCATGTCACACCCCAGTTAGTTATGAAATCCCTAGTGTGAAAGGGAGTGGTGTAATGACATGGAACACATTGACGCCCTTATGACTGCAACTTTAAATTATAGGAAATTGACATAAATTCCAAAGATATAACTAAATGTACTT
This sequence comes from Esox niger, assembly GCA_016801105.1. Classification (NCBI taxonomy): domain Eukaryota; kingdom Metazoa; phylum Chordata; class Actinopteri; order Esociformes; family Esocidae; genus Esox; species Esox niger. Next base: position 27,111 of record JACXGJ010004319.1, read on the forward strand.
TATAAATACCGTCTTTCTCTCTCTCTCTCTGTAGGATAAAAGTCTATACCATCCCATCAGTAACAGCTGTATTGACAGCAATCCCACAGAGAGGAAAGTGTTTATGAATACGTGTGACCCCAGCTCACCCAGCCAGCAGTGGCTGTTTGAGAAGACAAACACCACTGTGCTGGAGAAGTTGAACCTTGAAAGCAACTGAGAAAAGTAGGAGTCTGGTACTGCCTGAATAGCACTCACCCAGGAACTGTGTTGTTTCACAGAGTCAAAAATGAACTTTAATTACACTGAAGGGGTCTGAAGTGAAAAGAAGGGGGTTAGCATTAGCATGGGCAAGCTAGTCTAGACACCAGTGATTGGGAGATAAAAGATGGCGGCTGAGAGGGTATCTCTGGTTGACAGGCAGTTCTCTCTGATGATGTTGATGTTGACTCACTGTGTGAACTGGATTAGGTCTGTTATGGAACAACCATTATGGCGACGGCCAATCTCACTTCCTTATTCCTGCTGATTGGCTTATTGACATCACTCTTCTCAGCCCTGCTTCTCCGTGCCTCTCCCAGGTGACTCTGTCCATACGTTCGTCTCCATCACCCTACGGGAGTCTTCTTACTCAGACGCTATCTCTCTCTTCCCTCCCCCGCTCTGACAGCCTCCACTGAGAGTTTCACTGAGCCAAACCCAAGCTGACATTTGGGTGAAGCCAGCAAGCACCAACCACTCTGAAAAGCACTTTGTGTGAATTCTTGTTTTTGTTTTCTTGCTATACTCTCATGGCACGCAGTTTCCCTTTCCTGGTTTCCTATATAGTGTTATTTAAAAGTGGAGTTGGGCAAATGTAGAAGGCCACAGAAAGTCTGTTATCTCTTAGGAAGTTAGTCTTTAGAGTTGAAAGAATAATACAATAGTAGCAGCACTGTATCTTTTTAAGGAGCTAGGATTTGATACCACAAATTGATACAAAGGTCATCATACAAATGATTGTCCAGAGAGAGAACTATAAGGGCTTTAACTACTGTCATTTTTTTCTATCCCTTCACCTAAACCGAGGCTCCCTGTGCCCCCCTGGGGTAAGGAATAACCTCATCATGAATCACACGTGTGTCATGAAATAACAAATACGTCTCAGCAGGAGTTACTATAGATGGATTTGGGGGGGTGGTTGGTGACTGGTTTCATAAGTGGTTAACTGTGGCTTGAATAAGTATTCACCCCCTGGGACCTTTTCAGATTTTGTTGCGTTAGAAAATGTGTCTAGTATTTGTTCTCCCGTCTCTATGCAGGGTGGTGTACCTAATGCCATCTATACCCTTCCCCTATACATTGGGGAGAACAAGTACTTGATACACTGCTGATTTTGCAGGTTTTCCTACATACAAAGCAAGTAGAGGTCTGTAATTTTTATCATAGGTACACTTCAACTGTGAGAGACAGAATTCTTACTGGTTGGTAGGTGATCAAATACTTAAAAATCATACAATGTGATTTTCTGTATTTTTGTTTTAGATTCCGTCTCTGACAGTTGAAGTGTACCTATGATAAAAAAGTACAGACCTCTACATGGATTGTAAGTAGAAAAACCTGCAAAATCAGCAGTGTATCAAATACTTGTTCTCCCCACAGTATGTCTCCACTTTGCCTGTATCCCTCTGATTTCCAACGGTCCGCCAAAGGCTTAAACTCTCTCCTTTACTATAGCCTAATCTATACTGAAGGAGGGTCCAAAAAATAGAGTTCCACCTTTACAAAATACTCAATATCAGGAAATATAGCTTCCTTGGTCATTTAAATGTTTCCATTTATTTAAAAATAATTTTAAAGGTGCTTATGATGGTGTGTGCGCGTGTGTGCACGTGTGCATGAGCATTTCTTAAAAAAATAATTTCATACACACATTCCTTATAACTTATGTGATCGATTGAATCAAATTTTACTCTTAGGCTTGCCTAAAATATAATTTTAGTTAAAACTGCGTACTTTTATTTGACTTTCTAATTATACACTTCTGTGTAGATCAAACACATTGAAATCTGTTTCAGTCACACTTTTAATGCAACAAAAGGTTAAAAGGTATATTGTCCAAAAGCGTTGTATATTTATTCACTATAAATGTATTTAGCACTTGTAGTGATAAACTTGAATGAAAACCTTAGTGCCTTGCTGGATGAAAGCAAAAGTATGTGTGGCCTGGTCTGATATGGCTTGGTCTGGTGCCCTGTTCTAGTCCTCCTACGCTCCCTCTAATTGAATGACATGGTGGAGAGCGGCAGCCTGAGGTGACACTGGTCCTTAACCATGGATTAATATCTACAACACTAAGCGGTAAGTATATTGGGTACAACCATCTAGTACCTGGATGGTCCCGTCAAAAACTGCCTGAATTCTCTAGGTGTGCAATCTATAAGACGCTGTTCCACCGGGATGCACGCTGATTCAGTGGCATCTAACGGTTGTTGAAGATTGCTGGGCAGTACATTTGTGCTACCAATGGCTTGTTCTATCTCATTACATAGTGTGCTATTGGGGTGAGGTCTAGCGATCGCAGGCCAGTCAAGTTAGCTGACAGGGATTTGTCGGACACAGCAGTGTTGAGCCACTCCTCAGCTGTCTTGTTGTTGACCATGCGCCCTCTAGAGACATTTCTTCAAATGTTTTGTTGAGTAGTTAAGCTAATTGTCCATCCATGACAAGAACCAATGAATTGTATGCTCCGAGATGCTGTTCAGCACACCACTGTTCTGCTGTTATCTTCCTGTTTGTGTCCTGCTTGTTAACTTGCACGATTCTTGTCATTCTCATTCAACCTCTCTCGTCAACAAGCTGTTTTTGCCCACAAGATAGCCACTGACTAGGTGTCCCCCCCCCCACCAATCTCTGTAAGACCGTTTTTGTGAAAAAGCCTAAGAAGGCATCTGTGATTCTGGTACTGGCTTGTCTGGCATGGACAATGATACCCCACTTCAAGTTTCTTTGGTCATCGTTCTAACAATCAAACAAACGGTGACAGGATGCCTGTCTGTCTGCTTTATATTGCGACCCATAACCTTGTTAGTCTTTGTCTTTAGAAGGAATCGATTTTCATGAATAATGGTGGTGTACCTAATATACTGGCCACTTGTATTTGTAATGGTAGTGAATGTATAACAAACTAGCAAACATCTATGTATTCTCCTGCCTTTAAAGTTAACTGCTTCCCAGCCCATACCTACTTTATGTTTTTGGCATGTCACCATCATGTCAATTAGTGTTTATGATCTTGATACCCAGCAGTTTGTAGTTACTGTAAGAGACATTCAAAAAATGTTTTGTCAAAATGTACTTTTATTTGTTTAGCTTATGTAATGTTATGTAGAACTTTCTCAAATCTTTCTTTAAATTATTATTTTCTTTTTAACTTAGCCAATAAATATCTTAATACCTTATATCAAATGCAATTAAGTTTTAACATGGATGTTGTTAAGAAAGTATGCTTTTATTGCCTGCTGTGTAGTTATGTTTGATTGTCTGTGAGTTTGTTTGTTTTTCCCAATTTTTTGTGAAAGAAAACTCAAAGGTATTGCATTAATAGCCTTTGGTGTTGGGTTTGAAAAATCTGATTTATTTTTATGATTCACCCAAAAGCGTCTGTATAATTTTAGACGATAGTTTTGAAAGTGGTTACATGCTGACCACCACGTCTTTGTTTTGTGTGTACAACATTGTTATTGTTGACTACATAATGTTATTGTTTTTCACATCATCCATTCCATGTGACATGTTCTAAGCTGTCCAAAGAGAGTGAATTATATGTAGTTTGATGTGCGGCTAATTTGCAGGCGGTCATCTTTAATGGTATTTAATCCATATATTATGCATTTGAATATACAGCACATGTTGTACTGTCCTCCCGTTTTACGGTCAAAATGTATTTGAACAGATTATTTTTATGTACAATAATATAGTCCTGTTTTAGTACTGGGTTTTCTGAAGTCTGTAACCTACCAACATCACTAGATGCTGGTTATCTTCCCATTATTATAGTCCGCCAGTCCATCACTGTGGCCATTTTTTTTTCTGCTTCACTACAGTGAGCATTCTTTTTGAGCAGCCGCTGTAGAGCTCTTCCTTAACCTACCACGTTGTTTGCCATTGCTGAGTTCATCGATTCCCCATTTTTTTCCCCCAACATTTTACCATGCTTTAAGTTTTAGTTCTTTCTCAAATCAATTTATTAATACTGGTGTCAATTGTTTGTCTGACAAATTGAACACCTGCAATCAACACTAGACATTGCCAACTAATAATACAATTATCCATATCATTAGGTATAACATCAAACACAATTTTCGATTTATTCTTGTAAAGACATGTTTACGTTCAAGTCATGAAGTTTATGTTGTGAAGTTAGGTGTGTCTGAGGGAATAATGGGTTGTTTTACCTGTTGCCATGTAATCATCTTATAAAGTTGTAAAGATATCTTCCATTCCATGGCAGTTTATTGAATACTCTCTGACTTGAGTTTTGTGGAACAAGGATATTTGCAATTAATTTACCCTGTCCATTGCACATGTAAAATTATTTTGTCATTTGATTTATAACTTACTTGGGTTGGAGGTGGTAAAACCTTTTTTTATTTTTATTGTGGTTTTAAACTGCATTTTATACAGTGCAATTTTTTCATCATCTTAACTTGAAATTGAATATTCAGCTAAAATGTGAAGACAATACTTTTTTAAATTAAAGTTGTTTTAATGTTTAAGACCGTTGTTGGTCGTTCACACAATGCTGTGTACATGTGTGCACTTTTGATGTGTAGGGAAGTGTATATTTTGTATCTCATGAATATCCAATATTTTTTTCTACTGACATAATTGCTGTAAAGGTGTATTTAGGTATTTAACACACTGTACAACTCAACTGGAATTGTATAATACTTTTGCAGAAAATAAAATGTTTATATATTTCAATAAGTGGTTCTATGTTTTTTATGGAAGCTCAGCTGAAGATCAAAATTAAGTTTTCATGCTGTTATTTCAAGCAGATCATGAAAATAATATTTTATACCCTATGTGAACAATTCTAATAAAACTAGTAATTTAACCTGTCTGGGCCATGGTTGACTGATTTTGGAACTACACAAAATGTTGGAACAAACAACAAAACAAATGTGTTCGTTGATATCAGTGACCTATTGTTGATTCAATGGGCAAGTTCATTTTGCGCGGCCCCAGCAAACAAAACTCGCCCACTGGGCTATCAGGGTCCTGTTTATCTTTTGCAGTATCTACTGACATTTGTTTGTTGTTGTTTTCTGCTCATCTAACAAATGATCCTTGAGGTGCGGAACCTGTCATAGTGATCTTATGCTTAGTACTCCCTGAGAGTGCATCCTCTGCAACTACAGGAACATTGTACTGTAGTTTATTTTATATCTCATGAATTAAATGGAAATTAAAGTTTAACACACATTTTTCATCAAAGATTTTGTGTGAAAGTCCCGTTACCTTGTTGTTTCTGAAGGCCCATGTTTTGATCATCTGAAATAAGACATGGTTTACCAATGCCCTATTCTAAAATTTGATAAATTAATATTGTCAAAATTAATGAATGTAATCATTAAGAGTGCCATAGCCAAATCTTCATGGAAATAAGAATGTTCCTTATAAAAATGTTGTGGTGTTATTTTGGTGGCTTTGTTTAGCAAAAGAAATAGTACCTACCTGGAAGTGAAATTGTCTCTTAGGGGAATTGAATAAACTGCTGGATTCAGATTTTGTCCACTGCTATATTTACCAGTTGTCATATTCTTGGATGTTACATTTTTTTGCCACCAAGTGGAGCCAACGTTTCATCAGTCAATTACTGAAAAAATGGATGAGCTAGGCATTATACAGATAGATAATTGCAGCATATTATTCAAGTTCAGATACAAGTAAAACATATTTACAATACGTGCATTACATTCCACATTTTGAGAGCTTCCCAAATAGTAAGAATGAGGATATTTCAAAGAACTAACCAACAAAGCTATTGTATGTACTGTACTTCGGTTCAATGGCAATACTTTTTAATCTGATCAAAGCTGTGTGCTTGAAAACCTTGATAGAACATCAGAGAAGCATGGGATTTAGATAACCATTCTTCTACCTTAAGTTGTTTTCAATATGCTCAGAGCTATGTTTATTAGTTGGCAAAGGTATTATATGAACTTACTCAAAAAATGTGGTCCTGCAATGAGGAAAATCCAATAACAAGGTGGGGTGAACTAAATACTTAAACTAAATACTTTTTGAATTAAATAGGGAATTTCACTGTAAATGTATTAGAATACAAATGTAGTTCAGAAGCTTTCATTCTTCTGTATTACCCAGTACAATAGATAAAATGTTTTGGTTTGCTGTGTAGCGTATAAAAAATATTAGATCTCTACATCCCAGAAAATTAAGAAATTAATCCAAGTAACTCTGGATAATAGAATTGGAAATATCAAAAATATTAGTATTTAATAAAAATATTAATTTATTTAATATAATAGTGTTTTTGTACAGTTGCTCTTGTCAGACCATAGTTCCATCTGATTTTTAGTACCAATGCTGAGTGCAAAAAGACCACAACACTATCAAATAGTGAACGTTATAAAAATGTTACACAAAAAAATAAAAATTATACAAATTGTCAGCTCTTCAGAAGTACATTATTGCAACATACATTAGTGTAGTTTAACCTAGTGTAAGACAAATTATACACAATTCTTATATTTTTAAATGTAACATCAATACTGCCTGGGGACAGCATTAACCACCACAATAAAAAAGGCCTACAATAAACAAGCGGCAGTGTATGTGAACCAAACACATAAGGCAATGTTTGTCATTTAATATTTAATCCCGTGCGCAGGGATTGGGGCTTCCGCACAGGGTTTTTCTGGATGCTGCAGGATTAGGGAGGGTTGAACGGTGTAACAGCCCGCCCTATATAAAACAACTAACTGTTAAGTCTATTGTGACTATTGAACACACGAATTATATCGTCCAAATAAGACAACTGTGAAACTAGACATTGTTAGAGTTAAATTAATCTTTTGAAATGGAGCGCTGGAAAGGCAGAGTAGCTCTCGTGACTGGAGCCTCGGTTGGGATTGGAGCTGCTGTTGCTCGGGCACTTGTCCAACACGGCATGAAGGTTGTCGGGTGTGCTAGGAATGTTGACAAGATAGAGGTGAGCAAATTAGACAAGGTAACATTTAGGAAACTGTCGCAATCACTTGGTACTAGTAACAGACTAAAATAATAATTCGGGTGACAGGTGCGCCAGCTAGCTGGCAGTGGCTAAACTATAGCCTAAGCTTAGCTATCGTTCATAATGGGTTTTCTATGACACGCCGCTTTGGCTAGCCAATCAATTCTATTCTAAAGGTTAGCTTGCTAGCCCGTGTTACATTGCTCTAATGCCGTTTGCTGTCTTAGATATTTGATTCAAATGCATAATTCACTTTGTTACAACTACCAGAAAGGCTATATAAAAGGATGCATTAACGCTATTAAAATAACAACGCCCGTTCTTACCTTTCAATATATGTATATATGTACCATTTAAAGAGAAGTTTATATATATTTACCAGTTATAAGGTACACCTTTGTCGCTCAGAGTGGTCTCAGATACATTCTCATTCTTGTTGAAAACGGATGGGACGTCTTCTACACATTGCCACATTATCTTCTAAAACACATGTCTATTCGGTAATACATACCCCAGAGTTTCAACCCCAACTGGTCTGTCTTGTAACAGGCATTGTTACATTCATTTCATTGTACTTATATCTTCAGAGGTTCTGTGTGCTTCAGTTTGTAAAAGCATGTCACTACCAACACTACAGTTGTGGGTTTGATAACAGGTCAGAAGGAAAAACTGTTGTCACTTGATGAAAGTGTCTGCCAAGCAGCGGGCATTTATTTCATACGTATCACATGTACATGTACTGTTCAGTGCAATTTTAGTTAAGTATCAAAATGACCCTTGCACATTTAATTTGGATCAGTACGGTACACCTTGTCAATATCAAATGTAATCTGTAAGTTAAGTACAGTGATGTAAAATCAGAATAGTCATGATCGTCGTAATAGTACGTCAAACTATTTGTTTCCCTAGGGCTCAAAATCTGTTAGACAAAGCTGTTTAAAATCGATTGATTCATCAATTGATTCATATCTCCAGAGAGCAGGCGAGTCAAGTAAAGTCAAATAAATGTAGAGAATCATATAAAAAAGTAGATATTCGCATTGTAAAAGGGAGGTAGGTATACTGTATATGAATACTGCAGTGTGAAACATGTATTTCTTAATGTGACATTAAAGTAGATTTGAATGTTTTTAGTTTCATGCTAAGACGTGGACATTGACCACATACCTGTGACACCAGAGCAATAACAAACACTCTGTAGGACTAAAAAGCTAGTTTTTGTTATCATACTTCATGATAATAGACAATTTTGACTTTGTGCCTCTGGGAGCCCACCCATTTGCTGATCACATGGCCTCCTGTCCTGTCAATCATTAACTGCTCTAGCTTTGGCCTAAATAGAACTCCACACAAGTCCACAAATCTCAACTCTAGTCCACAGTCATTAGGTTCCTTTGGATCAATCATAGATTAGAGATGTATCCTGAGTTTTTCATTGATAAGGGAAACTTGTCTACTATGAATGGTTTGGGTAGTTGTTCCAATAATTGTTAATAATTGTATAATTTCATACATTATCAGGTTTCTAACCATTTAAATTAAGCCTATCCAGTTGATCTGAACACACACAAGAACACCAGAACTGTCCATTCACTTTGTGCTGTTATAACATGAAATCCTGCAACTTTAGTAGCCTCGTTTCCCCTCACTGAAAATAGCTTGCTTAACAATCCAAGCCTTGGTCACAAGACCTATATTCACCTAGAGCAGCTGCTTCCAAAGTACTAACATTAAATGAAAAGCTTGTTTTGATCAATATAGGTATGAAACAGTAACATGCACATTTACCACAATTAAAATTTCACATTGATTAAGAACAGCTCATATTTTCAGCAATGACTTCGGAGGAATGTTTTGGGTGAGGAGGAGCAATTAGGGTTAACTGTCTTGCTCATTGACAAAACAATATTGTTTTCACCTCATAGGGGTATTAGAACCAGGAAATGTTTGGACACTAGTAGTTAAATGCCCTAACCACAAGGCCGCTTGTCTGCCCAAATTATATGAACAGAATACATAATTCATGAACTATAGCCCCTGGGAATTTTATTTTTGTTTTAACATATTTGGACATGTGAATATGTTGTCTTAAATTTCTATTGAGGGATAAGTGTAACCTAATTTAACAAATTACACTAACAGATTATACTTTGCAATCATTTACTAGTCAACAGAAATGCATTTTTATAGTGCAAATGTAAAGGACTACATTTTCACCCCTATCTTCTATTGCTGATCTTTCCCCCTTTTGATAAAATAACTTAATGTAGCCATTTTTTATAACTGTCTCTTCAGTGTTAGGGGACACTTACAGTGCCTTGCAAAAGTATTCAGTCCCTTGGCATTTTTTGTGTTTTGTTGCCTCACAACCTGGAATTAACATGGATTGTTTGAGGATTTGCATCCTTTAATATAGAGAACATGCCCACAAGATGGTGTTCTTTGGGTGATGTGATGTGTTGGGTTTGCACCAGACATAGCATTTTCTTTGATGGCCGAAAAGTTAAATTTTGGTCTTATCAGACCAGAGCACCTCCCTCCATGAATATTGGGAGTCTCCCACATCCCTTTTCGCAAACTCAAAACGTGCCATTTAGTAATGGCTTTCTTCTGGCCACAGCCGTAAAGCCCAACTCTATGGAGTGTACGGCTTATTGTCGTCCTATGTACAGATACTCCAGTCTCTGCTGTGGAACTCTGCAGCTCCTCCAGGGTTACCTTCGGTCTCTGTGCTGCCTCTCTGATTAATGCCCTCCTTGCCCGGTCCGTGAGTTTTGGTGGGCGGCCGTCTCTTGGGAGGTTTGCTGTTGTGCCATGTTCTTTCGATTTGGTTATGATAGATTTGATGGTGCTCCTGGGGATCATCAAAGATTTAGACATTTTTATGTAAGCTAACCCTGACGTGTACTTCTCAACAACATTGTCTCTAACTTGTTTGGAAAATTCCTTGGTCTTCATGGCAGTGTTTGGTTAGTGGTGCCCATGTGTTTTGGCCTTTCAAAAAAAGGTGTGTCTATGTACTGACAGATCATGTGACACTTAGATTGCACACAGGTCGACATAATTTGTGAAGGTAATTGGTTGCACCAGATCTTTATATGGGCTTCATAACAAAGGAGGGTGAATACATATGCACATGCCAGTTTTCAGGTTTTTATTTCAAGAAAATTGTTTTATGTATATATTTTTCTAATTTCTCTTCTCCAAGTTAGACTATTGTGTTCTGGTCCATCACATACAATTCAGATTTTAAAAAACATTGAACTAAAGGCTGTAATGCAACAAACAAAATTGGTGAATACTTTTGCAAGGCCCTGTATGTTTTTATATATATATATATATATATATATATATATATATATATATATATATATATATATATATATATATATATATATATATATATATATATATATATATATATATATATATATATATATACACAAACATACATCAATCTACAATGCAAATGAAAAACTGAGTTAAATTGAGCTTAGATGCATTCTGTATCCATTTATCATTCTTTAGATGTCTCTAAAACGTGGTGTCTACCTGTGGCAAATTCAGTTGATTGAACATGTTTTAGAAAAGCACAGAACTGACTATATAAGGTTCTATGATGTCCTTTGAGATATAATTGTGTTGAGGCAAAGAAAATGAAAAATTGCAGATGGGGTAGATACTGGAGTGTGACAAAAGAGCAAAAAGCCTTTTCTCTAGAAAATACTGCGTCTCTTGTATCAGGCTTCTAGCCATGATCTGTGTTTGAACTGGTGGAATGGGGCACAAAGATGGCATTGTACACCATCTGGCATGCCCACAGTGCAGACTGGCCATAAAAGTACCAAGCAGAGCAGAGAATCTTTGACTTTCGGTCGCCATTCAGTTATTCTCAACTGCCTTTCCTTTTTTCTACATGGGAAAGTTTGTTCCTGAGTATAATTTAGTTAATATATTACACTATGGAATTTGGCAGCCGGTAACTATAGCAGGTTCCATGAATAGATCACAAAATGAGGCATGCACATCACAACATTCTTGCAATTCTTGCAATTTTAATTACTTATTTAGTGCCACAGATTAATCATGTCAGAACTTTTTCCACCTTTCATGTGACCTATAAGGTGAACAATTCGATTGAAAAACGAACTGAAATCTTAGAGGGGAAAAAATAAAAAGCAAAAAATGTATTTATTTTGGTTCTCTTCATCAAATGTTAGTATTTACAATGAAACCATTTATATGAGTTTAAAGTACAAATACTATTTGTGTGAAAAGGTATTTCACCATTTAGAATATCAGGTGCCAAAAGTGTTGAGGCATATGGCTTGACAGGTGTTTTTGGTTAGCTATGCTTCAAAACAAAAGATGTGATGGCATTTATAATGTTTATTCTAGCGTTTGCCTTTGTAATAACATCAAAACATCATATTTTGGTTCTCTTTTAAAAATTTCTATCACACCTTGTACAATAGCCAATGTACTATCTATTGTATATCTCCATTCAGAATGTCTTTAACTGACAATTCTGTCGTACCATTGTGGTAAAACCAATAGTACCCAATCTCTAGTTGATGGTAGGTATATGTTATCTGTTATGTTTGTTGACATTCATTATATAATTAAACTAAATATAAAATATATATTAGTCTAATAGTCAGTGCTACAGTTGAAAATGCAAAACAAACATAGACAGAAGTTGGTAATCGAATGCAAAAGTTTGTGGACGGTATGCTGGATTTTCACTATGTTCCTTCGCTAGTCACACTGACAGAACAGGTGCGCTGCACTCACAAAACTAGCATGGTGTGTTATTGGGATTTCTTTCAAACCATTTCTTATGTTCTTTCCTCCACATAGCTCAACTTAAAAAATTATTTAAAAACCTCCATATATTTTCAATGGCTTAGAGTTGAATAAAAAGTAGAATTACACTTAATTAATTCAAAAAAATATGTTGATGCCATTTGGGAGTCTTAATTGAAATGTCAACTACAGGATTATTTATTACCTGAACTAATGGACTGACTGAGGAGAAGATGGTTCCTGTGGAAATCAGGGTGTGTGCCACTTAATCTGTGGCTGTAGTTTGGTCCAAGCTGTTTCCTAGACAATATGTTTCTGACATTGTGTAGTAGGATCTTTGGATTAAGTGTGAAAAAATTCACATACAATATTCCACTGAACTTGGCTTGAAAGGGGCCCATAATGCTAACAGATAAAGAGCTTTTTATGGGTGACATTTCCAAGGGCCTTTTACAAGATCTATATATCTTTAGGATTTACTTGAACAGCCTTAAATAAGAGGAGGTTTTGAGCAATTAAGGAGACTTTCAGGCATGCTTACTGCTGCAAAATGGTGGATCATATGCCTACTTGGAGTCACACCCAGCCTTCTTTTAATAGCCTTGTCCAATGTGTCCTGAGCTGCCTTAGACAATCTTCTCTGAACACAATAATGCTAATCTTTTGATGAATCCTCAACAACACTTATCCTGACGGAAAGATGGATCCAATAGAGTTGCGGTTAACAATGATAGAGTACGGTAGTCCTTTGGTATATTAACGCATCAATTAAATTGAATTACTGCACTTTTAACGTCAGTTATGAGTCTTTCTGACCTGGGTTTCACGAGGGATGATCCGCATTGTGAATGTGTATACTCACCAAAAGGATTATTAGGAACACCTGTTCAATTTCTTATTAATGCAATTATCTAATCAATCAGTCACATGGCAGTTGCTTCAATGCATTTAGGGGTGTGGTTCTGGTCAAGACAATCTCCTGAACTCCAAACTGAATGTCAGAATGGGAAAGGTGATTTAAGCAATTTTGAGCGTGGCATGGTTGTTGGTGCCAGATGGGCCAGTCTGAGTATTTCACAATCTGCTCAGTTACTGGGATTTTCACGCACAACCATTTCTAGGGTTTACAAAGAATGGTGTGAAAAAGGAAAAACATCCAGTATGCGGCAGTCCAGTGGGCGAAAATGCCTTGTTGATGCTGGAGGTCAGAGGAGAATGGGCCGACTTATTCAAGCTGATGGAAGAGCAACTTTGACTGAAATAACCCCTCGTTACAACCGAGGTATCCAGCAAAGCATTTGTGAAGCCACAACATGCACAACCTTGAGGGGGATGGGCTACAACAGCAGAAGACCCCACCGGGTACCACTCATTTCCACTACAAATAGGAAAAAGAGGCTACAATTTGCAAGAGCTCACCAAAATTGGACAGTTGAAGACTGGAAAAATGTTGCCTGGTCTGATGAGTCTCGATTTCTGTTGAGACATTCAGATGGTAGAGTCAGAATTTGGCATAAACAGAATGAGAACATGGATCCATCATGCCTTGTTACCACTGTGCAGGCTGGTGGTGGTGGTGTAATGGTGTGGGGGAGGTTTTCTTGGCACACTTTAGGCCCCTTAGTGCCAATTGGGCATCGTTTAAATGCCACAGCCTACCTGAGGATTGTTTCTGACAATGTCCATCCCTTTATGGCCACCATGTACCCATCCTCTGATGGGTACTTCCAGCACGATAATGCACCATGTCACAAAGCTCGAATCATTTGAGATTGGTTTCTTGGACATGACAATGAGTTCACTGTACTAAAATGGCCCCCACAGTCACCAGATCTCAACCCAATAGAGCATCTTTGGGATGTGGTGGAATGGGAGCTTCATGCCCTGGGTGTGCATCCCACAGATCTCCATCAACTGCAAGATGCTATCCTATCAATATGGGCCAACATTTCTAAAGAATGCTTTCAGCACCTTGTTGAATCAGTGCCACGTAGAATTAAGGGTCAAACACAGTATTAGTATGGTGTTCCTAATAATCCTTTAGGTGAGTGTAGACTGTAGGCAAAGATTTTCTAAAGTCAGGGTAGGTTCCTTCATTGTTCCATAGGCTTTTGCTATAGACTAATGAATATGTTATAAACAGAAAATGACCTGTTGCTCAATTCATAATTTATTGGTCTGATTGTACATCTTTCCATACAGTTTTCACTAATATGCCCATAAATTAGGAAATCCTGCATTCTGTCATGAAATAGATTCTGGTTACATTTGGCCTTGGCCTGCCTGGATAAAAGTAATGTCTTATGTTGCTTGGTCTGAATTTTTTATTAAGAGTTCCTCAGTTTGGTGTAATGGGTAGAAATCTAAGTTTACATAGTGTGGTTACCCAGGTTACCTTGAGGGGAATAAGTCTATCAATCAACCTGCAAAGAGAATTGACACAAATGTTTTTAATTAAGTGCTGTTTTTTTGTAAAACGTTCTGCATTTTCTCAAGATATTTTGCAATTAAATGACAATGCAATTGTCTCAATAATTTTAAGAAGTTCAAGTTGACCCCATCTCTGATTCACACTCTGGTCACAGGCGTCTGAAACCGCAACATACGAATCGTTGGCACCGACAGTTTATGGACCCCCTCTGATTGATCCAATGCTATGAATGCTGTCTGCCCTCATTCCTTTGCTGCTTCCTTCCCTTGGTAGTTGCACTAGTCATCTTTTAGGGATCACCTTTACTCATGTTGACATGTCCTCCTGGGCATCCTGCTTGAGTGCTCGGGCTTGTTCATTAGGCACCAAATGTAATAAGTTATGCAACAGAAAATACGAAAAACTAGTTTTTATTCACCAATTTCAGATAGTAGATTTATACCCTTTGATATTTTAAGTAAAATTGTTGCACAGTTATTGAAATGTATGTTAACATATTCCTAATCTTTATATAAACAAAAATACATTAGTTAGGCATTAGTGCTCTCACACCTGGACTACTGCCCAGCTATATGCACATGTGCAGCAGAAGGACATAAGGTTAATTTTACTGGGGCAGGTCACATGCAATTATGTAAATTGTGTTCATAAGCGTAAATCACCTCATTGGTCATGTTAATCTTGTCTAAATTTGCCATCTAATGTAGGGAAGGGTGGAGCAAGGACACAGAGGCAGGCAGTGGGGGCATTTTACTCATTACTCAAAAACAAAACACAAAATGGTCACAAGTGGATCTTTGGCTAACACCATGTTCCTCTCGGGCTTGCATCTGCTGTGCCTGAATGTCATCTTTGGCGCAGTCAATGTGGGGAACACACAACAGGCAGTTACACTGCCCAGATTGATCCTGATCGGATGTAGGCTACATATGCATGTCTGGGGCTAAGCCCTATTAACTCTCCAGAGATTTATTTTTATTGGCCAATCAGATGTATGGCTTTTTCTTTGCAACTCTGCGTTTAAGGCCAACATCCCAGAATCTCCTCTTCACTGTTGATGTTGAGACTGGTGTTTTCTGGGTACTATTTGAGGAAGCTGCCAGTTGTCTGTTCCTCAAACTGGACACTAATGTACGTGTCCTCTTTTTCAATGTTGTACCTTCACCTCACACTACTCTTTCTATTCTGGTTAGAGACAGTTTTCGCTGTTCTGTGTGGGGGGGTCGTTCACAGCATTGTATCTTCACTTTCTTGGCAGTTTCCCACATGGAATAGCCTTCATTTCCCAGAACAAGAATAGCCTGATGAGTTTCAGAAGAAAGATCTATGTTTCTGGACATTTTGAAGCTGTAATTGTACCCACAGTTGTTGATGCTCCAGATACTTTACTCGTCTATAGAAGTGTTATTGCTTCTTTAATCAGCAGAACAGCTTTTAGCTGTGCTAACATAATTGCCAAAGGGATTTATTATGTTCACATAGCCTTTTAAAATGATACATTTGGATTAGCAAATACAACATGCCATTGGAACACAGGACTGATAGTTGCTGATAATGGGCCTATCTATGCCTATGTGGATATTCCATAAAATAATCACTAGTTTCCAGCTACATAAAAAAGAAACTTAACAATGTCGACACTGTTGTTTTGATCAGGTTGCCGTTATTTAAATGAACAAAAAATTTGCTTTTAAAAAACAAGGACATTTTTAATTGACCCCTTAACTTCTGAACGGCAGTATACATTAATAATAATTGTTGTACTTCTACACATTTTCAAGTTGGTTGTAGTCATTTTATAGTATAGAGCCTAAGTGTCTGTCCCAGATTGAACCCCCTTGCAGGCCACGTCCCTGTTCTAGATAAAGTTACATGCACAGGAAGGAATGTGGTACATAGCACTATATAAAATGGGGTGTTTCCTAGCCTCTGTTCTGGACAGAGGACAGTAAATAGTCCTCTGTTTGCATGTATTGTACAGTATGGATTATTTGGGATCTTTGGGTCTTTTTTTTCAGAAGTACCTGGCTTGGCCCTGTGTCTGTTGGTCCTGGGGACCGGGCACACTCTTTCACTCTGCTTTGACACGATCAAATGAAATCACTGTTTGCATGGGCTCTATAAAGTCACTCTATATAGTTGCCAACAAATTTTATGTGCTGGTGCCTCCACCATGTCAAGAAGAACATTGATTTCTTCAGCTGTGAATGCTTCTGTTTTCTTTTGCACTCTATTTGTTTTGCAAACAATTAGAATGGATTTTTATATTTCCAGTTAGCCAATCATGTTTTAATTGTTATGTGACCTAAGTAACAAATATTGTAGCTGGCTACGGGAGGAACTGAAAATTGCAGGTCACCTGATTTATTTCCGAAGATATGATTTGATTGTCTGAAGTCCACCCAATTGGTTGGATATAACAGGGTAGTCCACCCTAAATGTCACTACTTCAAGTTTTAAAGTTTCCTATTGATGCCTCCGTAGTAGTAGAATACATCACCAGCAATATTATGTTTCTGATCAGTAATCAAACTCTATCGAAATGCAGTAGACTATTTCAAAACGTATGCACGGCTTAATTCCAGTCCAAACCACTGTAACTTGGTACTTATGGTGCACTTTATAAAGTGACGTAAGTAGTGGTTTGGGAAACAGGTGTAAGTCCGGCGTAAGGTGCATCGTTAGACTGTCATAATCGCCACGTTATTGGGAACCGGGCCTAGGCGGGTTGACGTATGTAAAAAATATTCACCTTAAGCAAAATCTTAATCCTACCTTTAACCCTGGTGCTGTGCCACATGGTAACCTAGTTTAAAGTGTCTGCTTTTCATAGAGTGCTGTATCAGTTTGTCATCATGCCATAAATTGAGTGTTTAAATAATCTTTCTTCTTGAATTCATTGTTGAGTTGTGCATTATATTACAGTCACAGTTTGGTACAGTTTGTTTACAGTTGATAAGAGCATCCTTGGTATCTGTTGGAAGTGGAGTTGGTTTATATTCGTGCAAGATAGCCAAGCTTTCCCCGCATTACTGATTTGATGGATGAAATGGTATATACATTTTAGCCAAATGTTTCTCCTGTCAATCTCATTTTATTGAAATATAAGGATAATGTCTGTGATCTTTCAGCTATACTGTTGAGATTTTCAATGTCTTAGTTTTCTTTATTCCTTCTTACCGCAATTTTGAGAGAATTCTAATATACTGTGGTATTTTAGTACACTATTTTACATTAATGAACCAAATGTGAATAAATAATAAATGAAATACTTGCATTTAATCCCGCAATAGATTTTTTTTCATTCGAAAGGACATAGTAAGGTGTCCAATCCTTATTGGAATGCTGTTATACAAGTCCAGAACTTTTGTGTAGTGTGATATTACAACATTCTTCCAGAAGAAAAGCCTCTAGTTCTTTGAGGGATAACGGAGGTGGAAATTTACAATGCACTCCAGAACTTCCTATAAAGGCTCAATGATGTTCAGATTGTGATTGGGGAGGGAACAGTGTTCATACCACAGGGATCACCTCGTCCTGTAAAATGATCTCATATTCCTTGTCTGTCATACGACCATGCACAGCAATCATCGAAACCGACTGATTCCACGACATATCTGTCATTACATTTATGGATCACCCACCATGTTTAACAGTTGGCAGCAGACATTGTGGGCTTAAGGCATCCTTTGGCTTTCTCTACCTAAACCTGTCTGGATGTAGGAAATAGTGGGAAAGATGACTCTACAGATCCTTTGACTTTTATCCAACCAGGGCTGCTGGTGACAGGGTAACATCTGTGCTGCTTGTATCTGGGCACAGATGTTTGGATTGACTGGGAGAGGGGCAGGATGCCACCCGGCAACTAAGTGCCAGATGTTGATAGGGGTTGCAGTTACAGGGGACTGCAATAAAATTTAACAAAATCTGTCAGTTCCACAGTGGTATCACAGAGCCAAAACATCATGAGACCAAAACTTTGGAATAGTTAATTATGGTTAGCCTTAGCTGTTGTATCTGTAGTAGTCTTGAATTATATTCTGTGAATGACAAATTATTGCAGCAAATACTGTAGTGAATGTACAACCTGGCTTAGTTGAGATGATTTTTAGGCTTGCCCTTATTTGTAATATACTCCTGTATAGCTTCCTGTCTGCTCTGTTTGGTAGAATTAAATACTGTCATAGTGGTTAGCCAAGCCCAGTTAGTATAAGTTATACAACTGGCTTTGCTGCCTTTGTCATTAGCGTACTTCACCCTTTAAACCTCCTGTTATCAGTGTGTCATTAGTGTCGCTGCTATTCACAATTTCAATGTGCTTTTAAATTCTATTCAAAGACTACAATCTGTGATAATGTTACTTTCATTTATTAATTGTATTTTCAAAACCTCTGCACTTTCACATATTCTTGTTATTTTGTTTCAAAGTTGTGTTTAGTAGGCTTAATGAGAAATCCCTGATAAAACTGTTTGTCGAAAAACGACATATTTTCTATTTTTACATATTAAAGAGTAGGCTGCAGTATTGTTTTATATCTTCAAATACTGCCGCCTAATATTTATTTATATTTTTGTCCACACCTGGGTTAATATTACATAAGAAATATATCAAAAAGAAAGATTTTTGAGCAACAGGAAACCAGATGA
>JACXGJ010004320.1:0-34295 GCA_016801105.1 Esox niger
TATATATATATATATATATATATATATATATATATATATATATATATATATATATATATATATATATATATATATATATATATATTTATACATACACACACACTGTCTCTATTTGCTCTCGTCTCTCCTCTTGAAAACCTTGGTATAAAGTATGAAAACCTGTAGGATTAGAGCTGCCTCTTTCAATTCATGCATAAAGCGTTTAGGGTCCAACAGCCATTAGGGGGCCTCAGACTGAAATCTAACATAAAAAATATATTCTTTATATTTTTTGAAAGTTACACAGATACTGTAGCATATGTACATATGGGATAATTAATCACAATATTTGTAAAATTGCAGAACATTTGCTTTAAAATTGCAAACCGTTAGAGGGTTTTAGGAGGTGCAATTCTCTAAACCACTGCATCAGAATTTAGTGCAATCCAAATTCATAATGGTTGGGAGTCCCAGAAAGGGAGCTACAATTTGGCCCAGCACCTTCCAGGGTTGGAGGGATGGGACAGTAGATGAGGGCTGCCTTGTCACTTTTTGCATTAGTGACTCCTGTTTGGGGCAGCTGCAAGTTAGTTCTGGTTATAGCTACAAGTGTTCTCCTCCCAGTGTTGCCAGATGGGGAGGTTTCCTGAACAATTGGGCTATTTGTAAAGACAAAAAAACAATTTGTTCAGGCGGTTTTATTGTGGAGTCCACGGGTGGTTTTTCTGTTTACAGTCAATGAAATCTGCCAATATGGTCTCCTCCAAATGTGTTAGCTCTGGGTCACGTTTTGGTTTAGCAAAGGCGAGTGTCAAATAACAGCATGGTCTGGCGGGACTTGTCTGTTCAGGATGCATGGGAACTTCAAAATCATTCAAAATCATTTGTGACAGAGTTCCAGTGATAAGTAAAAGGCATGGTAACCGATTGGTTACAGTGACATTTGGAAAACAATTTAACACGTTCTTTACACCCGGTGGCAATATGTTTAAAACTTAAAGACACTGCCGCGAGTTTTGCCCGCGAGTTTGGAGGGAGCAAATATTGTTAGGGCCATCAAAAGGCTAGATATTTTGTAGAATAACAACTAAAGGGTTATCTTGTAATGATTTTATTTCTTTCAACATCAAGTCAGGTGGGATTATACGCTGTAAAGCACAGATAATCGATTGACATGCTTTCTTGTATTGTCTGCTATTGTGACATGTGGCGTGTTTTGTTCACCTTGACTTCCCAGACCTGCGCAGCTGGGATAACAGTCCACCACAAGTCTTTAATTTGTATGCGTCGCAAAAACGTGTTTGTGATACACTGAATTGCAATGATTGGTGTTGTTGCGCCAACTTTTAGAAACAAATTATAGTCTATAGTATAACGTGTTTAGGGTGTATTTGCTACTATAGCCTAATAGCCTACCTCATTCGTGCAGTCTCTATGAGAAGTGGACACATTTAAGGACGTGCATCATGCAAATGAAAAAGCAAATGCGTTTGGGATTGATAGAAAAACAATAAATATCTTGTTATAGGAGAGAGGTAGGCTATCGTAATTTGCCTTCATAATATAATACGACAGACTGTTGTCTATGTTTAGAAAGAAATTATTTCGTATTCGCGTGGCTTAGCATGGATTTGGGACAAAGACACGGATTCCTATTCAAATGGAAAAGGTGCATTCTTGTTGTCGTTTCATGTTCATCCCATCCTTTCCAGCGTGCGTGCGTTGTAGTGATCGGTGTGGAAAAACGTATTGGGTTGAGCGGATATATGCCAGTACTAACTCTCTATATGCTAAAATATTCTTATTTAAACGAAACACGCTATGTTTCGTTGGGCTTTTGCCATTAACCTCACACCTTGTTTTTTTCTAATCTGATAATCAAGATCGGGCTTTGCTAGGTTAGGACAACACGGCATTATGGTCCAGGCGCGGCGAAAGGGTGAATCAATTTGAGAGGGAGAGAGAAAGCGCAAGAGACGAGAGAGAGGGCGAGTTGAAGAGATAGTGAGGGGTGAGAAGACACCGAATAGGCTACGTATCTGCAGTTTAAGGAATGGGCCTATATTAAAGAAAAAGGTAAGATAAATAAGATGGTATCAAAGGATACGATAACGTTATGCACAATTATTCATGTGGCGCATGTTAAACAAATCCAGATATTTGACTTTGGATTCTTAGATTTTTATGAAGCAGCTCTGAGGTGTGTAGCCAACCTCTACTGCATAGTTGTTGCTGTTACAATATCTTTAATGTGCAGTTGTCGGTTATGGCTGTCTTTAACGAATTAATGCGGCGTTGTCTGTGTGTGTATGTTTGTTTGTGTGTGCCCGCGCGTGCGTTTTTGCGTGCATGCTGCAACGTGCATTAGAAACTGATAAATGTTTAAGCTATTGGTTTAATGCTGACAGCGTTTAGAAATTGTTATGAAAACATATCAGTTTATGGAAGTAAACTAGTGAATCTATATACTGTAGGCTGTCGTCTTGAAATCAGATTATTTTAAACGCCATATCCTGGAATGGCGAGACAATACCCCACATTTAATTTCTTGAGGGCATGCGAATGAAACAGGAAAGTCAAGTGATTCGTGTGCTTAATACTTAATTCATGAGAGGACGTGCGCGTCTCTTCAGTTGCCTATTTGTAACATTGGTGTCGTGTCTGGCAAATGTCAAGGATACAAATTAATTAACACACTCGGCCAAAAGCCTGAATAAAAGTATGACTAATAAGTCTCGTTTATAATCTTGTTAAATACTTATATTTAGTATTTCAAATAAAAAGTTATGACGCTACTTTCAAACCACCTTATTTGTGGTCCTACTTTCAACCCACCTTATTTGTGGTCATCTATTTCTTATTGATGTTCTCTCTGGAGAACGATTAGTGTCCCTAAAAAGTGTGAATAATGCAGAAGCGGCCTAACCATGACTGAGGCACGCGGGTAAAGATGCTGTAACTGTGGCCCACAGACGAGCTCCTCTGGCTGAGAACAAGTAGCAGATAGATTAGGGCTGATGAATGAAGATTTACCGCCTCTATCTGCAAAACAATGATAAGGTTATGAGAGGATTGAAATGCTAATGTGCAGCAATGTATTTCGGTTGGGAATACTGGCAGAATGAGATTGCATGGCAGGGCTGTCTTTGGGCACCGGATGATTGCATGAGTTTATGATAGAGACTAAGTTATTAATGGGGTGTTGGAGGGCGAAGTAGGGCACTGGGGCAAGATTGAGGGTGAAGTGTGTTGTTTGATGGCTAATTGAACTAGAATGAGAGGAAGGAGAATCCTTTAAAAGAGCCCCCTCAAGCACCTTCTGTCCAGTTCTGTTTCTCAGCAGAACTGGCCCACATAAAATGTTGAAACAATGGATAAATCGCATTTTCTCTCCTTTTCAAATTAGTTTTCAACTAAATGATACAATTGCATTAGACAGAGCATAAACAATTTGATTGGGAGTTTTAAGCCCTTGTTATTTCAATGAGATCTTTAATGCTTTTCATTACACAAACAAGTTATTAAGCATTTTTACATACAACATATATATAAATACATTTATAATAAATTATGAAGATGTTGAAGTGTCTTTCCTACAGTTATATAAAATAAATTAAAATGACTTTTCTAGACCAATATTTAACCATGTTCCAATTTTTGGTTTTATCAGTAATTACACCCCTCAGATTGAAAACTAACAAACATGTTTACTTTCAAACAACTCCTCTGAAGCTTGTGGGCATCACAGAGAAAACATGCCAACACCACTGTGTATCTATGTATTCACAGAGATTTACTGGGGCATTAGTTTGTAGCCCAAATAGTTCAACTGTGACAGTAAGTTTTGTAGGAAGACAAATTTGTGAGGTTAGTCACAGATATCCTGTGAGGAAATCTGATCTTTAAAGGCAAGTGAAAGTCACAAGCAAAAAATCCCATATCTTGACAAATTTGGGAGGTTAGTCACAGACATCCTGTGAGGAAATCTGATCTTAAAAGGCAAGTAAAAGTCACAAGCAAAAAAAACACATCTTTCATTTGATAAATAATTTTGTGAAGAGTGTCTCACTGGAACTTCTCACTAAAATATTGCAATTTCGAGGCCACATTCAAAGCAATGTGCACATGCTTTATACCAGCAGACATTTTTAGATTGTGGTGGCCACTGTTGAAAAAACAATGACAAAATAAACAAGATGTTCCTATTATCAACACAGATGGAGGGTACATTTTTGCACACCAGAACTAATGTTGCAATTTTTACCAACTGGATTCATGCTGTGTATTGGTAAGGAGAGGAGAGGTAACTGGGAATGGACATTTGTATACTCCAGGATGCATTTTTTATTCTGTTTACTCTGTTTAACATCTGCAAGTCTATCTTGTTCTTTCTATTATAATAATCTATAAGAATTCACTTCTTCAGGATGAAATCCTGTTATTATTTTCTTTAAATATTTTCCCCATGAGACAAAAAGGGAGCCAAATTGATAATGTTTAATCATCATCGCTAATTCAATTTTGTTAGTGAATACATTTTAGCCTTTGACATCAAAACTTATTTTATTCTTTGAAACATTTGTAACTATTCAATGTTTTTTGCATACATTTACCTAAAAATACAAAGTTTCAGTAACCGTTAGACACTAGAGACAAAAAAAAGATAGTTAAAGCAACTTTCACATATACCTTTATGAACTGTAAACATACATTTGCATGACTTAGCATAGCTTAATCAAGTATAACTATGCATTTATAAACATTTGCATAAATGAACACTAACAGGCTATCCTAACTTGTCTTTATAAACTGTAAACATAAATTTGCATACATTAGAATAGCTTAATCAACTACAACTATATCTTTGAAAACATTTGCATAAATTAACCCACTAACAATATCTCTTGAACTGTTCAAGCTAGAGACACCAAACAAACTTTCTTTCACAATCAGACTATTCCTACCTCTTTTACACTTAATGCATTTTATAAACTATAACCAAATACAGTAAATGTGTATACAGTTGCATTAATTTGCCTATAAATTACTCACCAACAGTAACGCAGGGTGACATTGTAGCCAAGCAATTAGAGCATCTGACCAGTTACCAAAAGGTTGCTCGATCTAATCCTGAGCTTGCCAGGCGAATAATATGATGTACTGTCCTTGAGCAAGACAGTTATCCCTAATCCCTTCTAGATCTTTGATATGATGAGAATGTGGTCATACACACCTGGTTAAATAATTGTAAAAGGAACATTTACAATAGAGACACAAAACCAACGTCCACATGTACAGGATATAACTCAACCTGTAAATCAACATAGTTCAAGAAATACCACAATTTTACCATTTATTGAGAAAATGAATACGGAATTCTTGGCGATTGGCCAAGATGCTCCTTCTGGGCAGTTCACTGCCCAAGCAAGTATTCAATATAAAATGACCTCCAGGTAGTGAGCGCAGTAAGCTATATCAGATGCCCTGCAGCAAACAGAACCTAACAGAGGATGGGGTGGTGGTGGTGGGAGCAAAAAGAGCATGCTAACCGTATCAGCAATCAGTAGCAGGATGACTGAGCAGATCCAGTCTGCTTACATAGACCACCATATGAAGGTGTTTTATGATTTGATTGGTGCCAGCTCTGCTGATGCAGTGGGTTCACCTTCTGAACTCTCGTAGCTAAGTATGTTTAGACACTTTCTGTTCCACTACATGGGATACAACGTCAACCATGAGATTACGGTTACAGACATTTGAAATGGTTTTCCTTTTTAGCCATTTAATCAGCAAACATTAAAACAACTCTAAAAAGGTCAAAACATTATGAATGATAACTACACTTTTGCATAAATGAACCACTAACATGCAGTGCTTTGCAAAAGTATTCACCCCCTTAGCTTTACCTATTTTGTTGTAGCCTTTAGTTCAATGTTTTTTTTATCTAAATTGTATGTGATGGATCAGAACACAATAGTCTAGGTTGGAGTGAAATGGGAAAAATATATACATAAAAAAAAAATGTTTAGATAAAAAACGAAAAATTGGCATGTGCATATGTATTCACTCCCCTTGGCTATAAAACCCATAAAAAGCTCTGGTGCAACCAATTACCTTCAGAAGTCACATAATTAGTGAAATTATGTCCACCTGTGTGCAATCTTAGTGTCACATGATCTGTTGGTACATATACACACCTTTTTTGATAGGCCACAGAGGCTGCAACAACTAAGCAAGAGGCACCCCTAACCAAACACTGCCATGAAGACCAAGGAACTCTCCAAACAAGTAAGGGACAATGTTGTAGAGAAGTACAAGTCAGGGTTAAGTTATGAAAAAATACCCAAATCTTTGATAATCCGCAGGAGCACCATCAAATCTATCATAACCAAATGGAAAGAACATGGCAGAACAGCAAACCTCCCAAGAGACAGCCGCCCACCAAAACTCACAGACCGGGCAAGGAGGGCATTAATCAGAGAGGCAGCACAGAGACCGAAGGTAACCCTGGAGGAGCTGCAGAGTTCCACAGCAGAGACTGGAGTATCTGTACATAGGATGACTATAAGCCGCACACTCCATAGAGTTGGGCTTTACGGCAGAGTGGCCAGAAGAAAGCAATTACTTTCATCAAAAAACAAAATGGCACGTTTTGAGTTTGCAAACTGGCATGTGGGAGACTCCCAAAATGTATGGAGGTAGGCGCTCTGGTCTGATGAGACAAAAATTGAACTTTTCGGCCATCAAAGAAAACGCTATGTCTGGCACAAACCCAACACATCACATCACCCAAGGAACACCATCCCCACGGTGAAACATGGTGGTGGCAGCATCATGCTGTGGGGATGTTTTTCAGCAGCCGGAACTTGAAAACTGGTCAGAGTTGAGGGAAAGAAGGATGGTGTTAATACAGGGATATTCATGAGCAAAACCTGTACCACTCTGTGCGTGATTTGAGGCTAGGACGGAGGTTCACCTTCCAGCAGGACAATGACCCCAAACACACTGCTTAAGCAACCCTTGAGTGGTTTAAGGGGAAATATGTAAATGTGTTGGAAGGGCCTAGTCAAAGCCCAGACCTCAATCCAATAGAACATCTGTGGTCAGACTTAAAGATTGCTGTTCACAGGCACAAACCATCCAACTTGAAGGAGCTGGAGCAGTTTTGCAAGGAGGAATGGGCAAATATCCCAGTGGTAAGATGTGGCAAGCTCATAGAGACTTAACCAAAGCGACTTGGAGCTGTGATTGCTGCAAAAGGTGTCTCTACAAAGTACTGACTTAAGTAGGGTGAATAGTTATGCACATTGACCTTTTCTGTTATTTTGTCCTATTTGTTGTTTGCTTCACAATCAATAAAAAAACATCTTCAAAGTTGTGGGTATGTTCTGTAAATTGAATTATGCAAATTCTCAAACAATCCTCAAACAAGGGGGGTGAATACTTTTGCAAGCCACTGTAAGGTTTAAGTTTCTAGTCACTACAATTAATACCGTAATCTTTACACTACTAAAAAC
The DNA here is from genome assembly GCA_016801105.1 of Esox niger. NCBI lineage: Eukaryota > Metazoa > Chordata > Actinopteri > Esociformes > Esocidae > Esox > Esox niger. Next base: position 7,497 of record JACXGJ010004320.1, read on the forward strand.
TGTAATTATAAGATAGCAAGAAAGCACACCATTTACATCTATACTTTTGTATGTCCTTTCTAGTTCCAGTTACACAGTGGAGGCAGTAGAATTTGTACTATATAAACCCTGGCAACATGTCAGATGGGATGCTTGTTAAGAACTACAGTACACCACTGCTTCGTTCCTGGTTACTTAGTAAACTAATGTGACGTAGTCCATTTATATTCTTAACCATTCCCCTCAGACCTACAGATGTAAACATTTAAGATGACTCTAGGTTTTTTATGATTCCCCTAAAGAGTCTGTTTAAAGTGTGCAGGTCAAACTGTGCCTGCTAGTGCATGTGAGGTAGGACTGTGTGAGTGGGTAATCAAAGAGCACAACTCTCCTCTCCACTCGTAGGACCAGAGAGCCGCAGAACAAGAATGTCACATCATATCACATTAGAGATGAGGCCTTTTAGCCAAGGGCAGTGTTTTAAAAAGATCAAGACATCTCGTAGCTGCAAAGACAAGGATACATCTTGCTCTTGAAATACACACAATTGGTTATTTCTCTTCCTTCTTCTGTTGCCTCCCTTCCCCCCAACCCAGATTTTTCTTGAAAATGTCCTTGAGATTAATTGAAACATTTTTTAACTAGACCAGGTCAAAAGGTGACCAATAGCAAGAGGAAAACTGTCAGAGGAAAACAAGAAAATGATTTATTAAGCGTTGTCTTAAGGGAGCTGAGACGGAGAGATGCCATTTCCCTCTGCCTCACACTCCAAGGTGTATCTGGTGATCTGTGCAAGAAGCTGAATAGCACATCCTGAAACCTGCTACACAATGAATTAGTAAAAAACAGGAAAGTTTTAGAAATCTGTTGTGTATTATGAAAGAGTTAAGAGATTTGTTGTGTAGTATATGTGTTAGAGATCTGTTGTGTAGTATGAAAGTGTAAGAGATCTGTTGTGTAGTATGAAAGTGTTGGAGATCTGTAGTGTTATAAATGCTTTAGGGATCTGTTGTGTAGTATTAAAGCGTTAGAAATCTGTTGTGTAGTAAATGCTTTAGAGATCTGTTGTGTAGTATGAAAGCGTTATAAATCTGTTGTGTAGTATGAAAGCGTTAGAGATCAGTTGTGTTGTATGAAAGCATTAGAGATTTGTTGTATAGTATGAAAGCGTTAGAGATCTGTTGTGCAGTATGTAAGCATTAGAGACCTGTTGTGTAGTATATGTGTTAGAGATCTGTTGTGCCATATAAAACTGTAAGAGATCTGTGGTGTAGTATGATACTGTTAAGAGATTTGTTATGTAGTATGAAACTGTTAGAGATTTGGTGTGCAGTATGAAAGTATAAAAGATATGTTGTGTAGTATGAAAGTGTAAGATATCTGTTTTGTAATATTAAAGTGTATGAGATCTGTTGTGTAGTATGAAAGTGTAAGAGATCTGTTGTGTAGTATGAAAGTGTAAGAGATCTGTTGTGTACTATGAAAGTGTTAGAGATCTGTTGTGTAGTATGAAAGTTATGAAAGTGTAAGAGATCTGTAGTGTAGTATGAAAGTGTAAGAGATCTGTTGTGTAGTATGAAAGTGTAAGAGATCTGTTGTGTAGTATGAAAGTGTAAGAGATCTGTTGTGTAGTATGGTCCACGCAACCTCAGACTCCTTTTCAATCTTGACTTTGCACAGCCATAGCACCTTTTGACCTAATATGCATGTTATTAAAATAAAAACAATGTCATGATTCTCCAGGAAAGGTTAACTCCAATTAATTAATAGCATACAAGGGGAATATTTTCTTCAAGCCATTATTGGCCTGCTGTAGCGTATCACATAAGTCTAAACTTGTATCCCCCATTCAGGCAAATTAAGCAGTTGTTAAGGAGAACAGCACAAAATTTACTAGCGTTCTGCACTGTTTCAGTAAGCTAGCATTTAATCACACAGTGTGGTGGTACAAAACAGCAGAAGCCAAACAGACCACTGGCTGTTTGTTTGATTACAAAGAAAAGATAAGGCAGGTACACTGCCCAGTTTGAACTCTGAAACCATTCATTTTAACACATTTGGCTACATGCCCTAGAAAACCAAGCCATTTTTTTATGTAAAAAATTAAATATGTGTTGAACAATTTCAGTCATTTGAGGAATTTGACCAACCTGCCCTTTCATTTCAAAGTCACATCACTGGTGCATAACTGATGAGGCTGATAAAAAACAAGCGAACAGGTGAACGGAGCAGATTACACCTGCACACCTACTGTAGGTATGAGCACAGCTGTCTCTGGCTGGGGCTGTCTGACCACCTCATGGCTCTCTGCACTGGAATCAAGTGCATTCAGATATGTGCACTGTAAATCTACACTTCCCTGTTCCATATTTTGGAGAGGTAAGTTACAAAAGCCCATAATAAAACCACTTGTCTACATTTGTTCTGTTGTATGACAACATGGGTGTGTGTGTGTGTGTGTGGGTGTTTGTGGGTGGATGAGTGAGAACATTTTGCATTTTTTGTCTTACTTTGATGAGACACCTTCATTTATCAAAAATACCAGAGAGAGAAGGAATTTACAAAGATGACACATTATTCTAAATAGGACAAGATTTGAGCTCATCTTTATATAGGCTGAGAATGTCATTGATTGGTAGCAGCGCAGCTTGCAGATGTCATCAGAATGGAGGTTGAAGTTGACTGCTTGCATGCATGAGAGTTGTGCTGATCAGCTATCATATGTTGAATTTGTGGGAGCGACCTGAGGCTGTTCCTGCATAATGCAGTGAGATAAGACGCGTTGCATCATGGCCTCTGTGATCATGTCATGCACATATATCAATGTTTCTCACTGTGTGCCTACACATCCTAACCAAGGGAGGGAGAGACAGAGATCCAGGAAATATTTTGCAGGATCTGGCACCACTTCAGTCTTAATAACCAGGGGCTGGATATTGCATGGGCACTGACCCGTCCTCAGAGGAGCTGCTAAGCCGTCTGCTAGCGATGGCTGAGTAGATAAAATTAGCTGTGATTGGTTTGATTGAGTCCCCAGTCCAGTCCAGGGTGTTGGCCCTGTGGGGGCCATGATGACTGTCTGGGCATTCATTATTGAATAATATTTGGGAGAACGGCAATGGTTAATGATATTAAATGAATCCCATAATCCATTGAGTTGACATCATTAGAAACTGTGTGGAATTTCCCCGGGGAGAGATATGCTCCTGGGGTTTATGTGTCCTCGACCTGGGAGTCTAAGCCGACTGGAGGTCATAGGTTTGTCAAGGAAATTTGCCCAAGGAGGAAGAGTGGACACGCAGACATAATGGAGCGTGACCCCGCTGTTGCTCACTGCCAAGTTGCCCGGGTGACCCGAAGTGGTCAGGTTAAGGTTGGACCATGTTTAAATAAACCGCTTGGCTAATGATGGTGAACCGTTTAACGCGGATCCCGAGGTATGTTGGCTAAGCTGGGTGGCATGGAGGTGCGGGGGGGTGATCTGGTGGGTGACTTTGGTTATATCATGTGGTGATACATGCAGCGGGTTAACGAATGTGGTCAAGCTGCAGTGACCTCTCTTTGCTTTGAAACCACGAAGCCTTGGCCACATCCAGTCTTGAGATTGTCTCGGGTCAGTGGCAACATAAGAACTCAATATAGCCACGCAGAGACAGGCTGGCTGAAGCTGGGGGGCCTTTTCCTCTGAATGCTTCACTGGCTGTGTGTGTTGCGAGGGCACCACAGTTAGCGCACGCCTGCCATCCTGCCTCCTGTTGCTGACGATGTTTACTCCAGTGTTACGTCAGATGCTCTTGATGACAACAATTATCAAGCAGTGTTTTTGTTCGACGGTTAGCTGAAGCTGGTGACAATCATTTGTTATGGTGGTGAAGGTCCGTCAAACCTGGCCGTCATTGGCCAATGAGAAAATTGTGAGAAATGTTTGACACGATAGCCATTGGCTTAATCAGCTTAGACTACCAACCAATCATCTCCCACAACTCCTTCCCCCACGTGTCTTATGCACCCAAGCTACCATCGCTACATTGTGAAGTAGTTGTGGGACAACTAAGGGTACAGCGTAAGCAGAGCTGTCTCATACTACACCTGCAGAACAAGGCCTTACTTGTGATAAATGTTTATTGCTACAGTAGGTGGCTAACTTATTGAAATAACATTTGGTTGCATAGTGTATTAGCTGGTTAGCTTCACTGTTGTAATATGAAATGTCTGTCTAACGTGAGAATGTATGTAATGAAATATAAGTGTTCATTTACATTTTTAAATATAGGAAATATAATTCTGTTTAGAGATACACTTCGCAGTAGTCACACGCTAAAATTTACAATATGAAGAATACTTTTCTCAACTCATATTATGGTCATATTAAGGTCAGCTTGGAATGGTTGCTGTGCCTGGCTCATATGCAATGTGCACAATAGCCTGGAGATGAGATTCCCTGACTGGGACAGAAGGACTGAGGTCTTGGTTGGTCCTGGTGGTGAAGGTGGGTTATGTCCAGGCTGGTGATGTCACATAGAGAGGATGGTGGTAGTCAGTGTTTCCTGGAGGCCAGAGAGGACTGGACAGCAGTTAGTGAGGTCACATTAGTATTGCCATAAATGCCACATGTTTAGTATAAACAGTCTACATGCCGTCATGTAGAAAACATTGTCTTTTTGTTGTTGATGTTTTCACTCTTCTCAGGATCGTCTTGCTGGGGTTTTACGGAGAATATGAACTGGGCAGTAGTAGTTTATTTTTTATATATAGTCAGACTCAAGTTCTTTTTCCTCTCCTAGTTTGTGACTGGATGCAGCATCTCCATTGAATGAGAGGCCATTCCCAGTCCAAGGCCCCAGCCCCCAGGCCAGGCCCCAGTCCCCAGTGTGGAGTGATGGAGCTGCCCAGTTTTGGGAGCTGCAGAGCCAGGCGACGGACGCCCCGAGCCCCTGCTGCTGATGTGATGGAGACACGCAAGATGGTGAGTGAGCAGGTTGCTATGGCAACTCAGGTCTCTGCCCGAGCATTCCATTTCGCTCAGCGTGGGAGAGAGAGGTGGAGAGAGACCGCAGAGAGGAGAGGTGTGGAAAGAACAGTCAGACTGAAAGGGCTGAGGACAGACGAGGGGATAGACAGATCACAGAGGGATGGATAGAGTCAGACCAGGGATGGAGATGTAACCAGCTGAGCCCAAACAGGCTTGAGAGAACGTTGAAGCGGAAGGGAGGGACAGCAGGGAGGGGTCCTGTGATAAAGAGGGGCCTTGTTGTCAGGTACAGAAGCTTGTATTTTCTCCTCTTCATATCTCCATATTCTTATCCAAAACCTAATCTCACTCTATGTACGTTCTGTCTGTTTTTCCTCTCTCTCACTGTCCATCCATCCATGAATCTTCCTCTCTTTTTGTGTGTGTATCCATCTCACCAATCTCTCCATGATTTGGTTGGTGCGCCGCTGCCGTGAGAGAGCCCGACTCTGTGTCAGTCTTGGTGACCGGTCTCCATGGAGATGTCCGTCCATCAGTGTGTGTCAGGGTTTCCAAGGCGAATCCTTATCATGTTTGTCAGTAAGGCTGTTTAACTGTTCCGTTCGTCAGTCACAGAGCACGCTTGGGCAAGGCCTGGATGGATGCGGGCCAAGAGTGTTACTTATCACACACTCGCACACAGGCACAGTCTGTGTGTTCTGTAACAGACGTCATGTTCTGACCCCTCAAAAACCAATCCCACACGCCCGCTTGCTTGCCTCTCTCCCTGCAATGGAAACGGCAACCTGAAACACAAGCGAAACAATGTGAGCGAGTTTCTCATCACAACAGCTCGGAGCAACAAGCGCTGCTGATCTGCGCGGATGGGCTTCGGAAGGAGCCGCTGAAACGGCGCCCGTTTACGTGGCTCTTAACTGCTGACTTCGACTTCCCCCTCAGCGCGCAGGAATTGAGTGTATCAACACGTTTAACACACTTAAATGCAGATTAATTGTTCCCGAAATCAGCATCTTGCCAATAAGGCTGTGGAACGCAGCGACCAGTAATAACTTGAAGAGGAACGGTGAATGTTACAATTAAGATGTTCATGTTGAAAGGTCTTTCATCCCAGCATGTAATGAGGAGTGGTATGAAGCTAGCAGTGAGGGATTTGAGCATGTGGGGAAGGTAATGGAATGTGTGTTAATGGGAGTGCTTTAGCAGGGTGATGAACACAGTGACTTTTAATCTGCTGCTGTTGGCCCTTTCTGAAGGGGAGGAGGTCTCTCTCTCACTCCCTCTCTCTTTATCTCTCTCTCTCATCCTGCATGAGCAATTCTGAATAGATCAGGCCTTCACTCTGCATCCTGAATTCTAATGAAGCCCACGGACTGTGTGTGTTTGTGTGTGTGTGTTTGTGTGTGCGCACGCGCGTGTGCGTGCAGGCACGTGTACAAGTGAAAGGAAATGGAATGTGCGTTAAAGAAAGAGAATGCTTAATGTGTCTGGGCATAGCCTAAATGTGGACGCGTTAAAGTGTGCGTCTGTGTCTGTGTGTGTGTCCGTGTGTCCGTGTGTGTGTGTGTGCGTGCGAGAGTGTGTGTGTGCGTGTGAGTGAGAGTGTGTGTGCGTGTGAGTGAGAGTGTGTGTGCGTGTGAGTGAGGGTGCGTGTACGAGCGCTACAGTATGTTTCAGTGAGTCTTGCTGAACAACTTACCCCAACTTTAATGACGACATTATCGTTTGTCTCATTATTTAATAGAATCCAGATTTATTTATTATTCTGGATCGTGTTACTTTTGTCCCCAACTGGCAACAAAGTTTCATTTAACCCTGTATGTGACAGGATGAGGGGCCAAAAAAGGCACAGTGTTTACGTTTTACCTGAAGCTGGTAGCTTGCCGACCCAGTCTTCCTCTGTGTTCCTGTGCCTGGAGTGGGGAGGGTATTGACTGACACCATTGATTTACCTGTACCAACATCCCTGCTTGAACCCCACACAGAATATTTCAATAACCTCGGGGCTCCCTCCTCTGAGATCCACATAAATCAGGTATTACTGAGGCAACACAATGGAGGAAGTTAGCACGCTATTAGTCACACTGCTTAACGCGAACCCTGCTTTGTCTGCATCAGTGTGTGTGTGTGTGTGTGTGTGTGTGTGTGACGTCAGATCTCATTCAACAACAAGGCCAGTGCTCGCACGGCTCTCTGTCTGTTCGTGCCAGTCGTGGTGGATGTGGTGGAGGCTTCCTCACAGACCCTGCCTCGGGCAGGAACACGGTGTGACGTAGCTGAGTGTTGTCCACTGAAAGGTGTTCAGTCACACAAACAGTGGGTGGGTGTGTTTCTTGTTGGTGTCCCTCCACTAGCCTGTTACAGTTTTTTTGTGTCCCATTAAACCAGGGGGCTTTGTGTAATGATGCGGAATTCTCCTTTTTATTTATGTAAAAGACCCTGGAGTCAATTTCGCTTGGCTGTTATTCAAATGCTTTAAAGCCCTGTGCAGTCTTTGTCATTTTATTTTTAAATCATCACTGTGTGTCTAATTAATCACTGTGGGCTTATTTTATATGGGAAAAACTCCAACATGTATTTGTAATAATTTATTTACCTGAGCCTTCGTTGGCCGTTGAAATGTTTGGTCTTTAAGTGGCTTTGTTCAAGAGTGTCTGCTAAATGACTGAAACGTAACTTATTATGTGGGCATTAAATATTTTCATATTCCTTATCTGCCAATAAGATGACCAAGGACCCACCCCCTAAGCTAGATGAACAGTATGTTATAGTTTTGTACACTCAAACTGTGGGATGAAATAGGTGCAGACATTCAAACAGAGTACACTTGGAGTCTGGTAAAGTTGACTAACCAGGAAGTGAGAGGAGCTTGAGTTGTCTGTGAGACTAAAATAAGTAGGATAGGCTAACATTTTAGGCTAGATTGCGTGTTGTCATTATATTGGATTACACTGAGGTTTAATAGTTAGAGTAATGTGAACTAAACACCATTATGACTGAGAATTACTGAGCCACAACAGAAAGACTTATTTGAAATAAGTTCTGTACACAGTGGTTTCAAATAAAATGTTGTTTTGCTTAGGTGGCACGGCTTAATATTGGGTCGGCCTCTGGGTATTATTCTGCATGAGCTGCTTTTCCACTTGAAGGGATAAACAGAGAGAGACTGTGGGCTGGGGATTGCTCCAGTACAGTAGAGATTTAAACACAGACGATAGTTTATGTTAACTGGCAGACTCACACAGTAACGATATCAATGCTGTTTTACCGTATCTCACCGTCTTCTGTTCCGATCCCCATAAGATAAAAGAGTAGGACAGGAAGATGACATTCCTCATTGCAGTAACTTTGAACAGTTCTAAATTCTTTGTAACACCGTCTTCCTGGTGTACGAGTTCAATGACCACAAACCGACACGGTGTTCCAGCTACGGCACGATGACACACTGAGGTGTGATGTGGAGCTCAATGACAGTCCTTTGTAAACATTATTTATCAACGCGTCGTTAACAGGAGAGGTCAATAAACAGGATTTTAATGTGAATGAGCTTAAGGGGAAGCCTGTTGAGAAGTAGGCTAGTGATTCGCCTCACTGGGGTGTTGCGGGCTGTAACCCTGGCAGCGTGTCACTCTGATAAGGAAGGTCCAGTCTCTCCTCTCTCCGCATACTGACAGGAGCTCTGTCTCTCTGCTGGGTGCCCAAGCTCTCTCTACTAAGCTGCCATCTTGGTGTCTGTACAGGCATTATTGATGGCCGTCTCCCAGTCCCACACTGTTAGGGTGGCCGAGCACCATGGGAGATTTTTGTCTGTCTGGTTATTGGTTTGTCTGTCTGGCCATCTGTCTTTTTGTTTTGTCTGTTTCTGTCTACCTGTCAGTCTGTCTGTCTTTCTCCTGTTTGTCTGGCTGTCTGGCTTTTCTTTTGTCTGTCTCTGTCTACCTGTCAGTCTCTCTGTCTTTCCAGCTGTTTGTCTGGCCATCTGTCTGTCTGTCTATCCACCTGTTTGTCTGGCTGTCTGGCATTTTGTTTGTCTGTCTCTGTCTACCTGTCAGCCTGTCTGTATTCCACCTGTTTGTCAGGCCATCTGTCTGTCTTTCTTGGTATCTGTCTGTCTGTTTGTCATCTATCAGTCTTGAGTGCCATATTGTCAGCGGTTGTGTCTTGCTCTTAGGAACACCGGCTGGAAAATGCCCCCTCGTTTACCCTCTGTTCCTTCCAAGCATCCAATCAGTGAAGGAGAGATGGAACAAATGGCCCGTCATTTGTTTCTGTTAAACTGGAAGTCAATCCGCTAAGTAACCTTGGTGTGTATGGGAGAGCAACTCCCTTTAAACCAGGGCTGCTCAATCCTGGTCCTGGAGATCTGCCATCTGGTAGGTTTTCTCTCCAACCCCAGTGGTGACTAACCTGACTTAGCTTTTTATCCAGCTCATAAGAATCAGGTGGGCAAAATTAGGGATGGAGAGAAAACCTCCAGGCAGAGGGAAACTCTACAGGCACAGGACTGGACAGCCCTGCTTTTAACGGTCACTCTTTTTCAGTGATAAACGGCCTGAGTGGGATCTTCCCAGAGTATCCACTCCATCGGGTATAGAATGACAAGCACACTGTAGCTGTTGGTGAGGGTCTGGAATTGCTGAGGTTATGTTTGTAAATGCAATTGATCAAGCTCGTAATGTTACTTATTTAATACTTTTTTATGAATAAATATAAGACAACTTTAATTTGTCTCTTACCAAGATTGGTTTCCAATCTCCATAACTCATAACAGGCCAGCAAGACGCCATAACAGGATATCAAATTATAGTTGCAATCTTACCTAGCATTTATGCTGCCAAGCATAGAATGTCCTCAATAGGACTCATACTCCCACCAGTTACTAGAATGTCCTCATACTCCCACCAGTTACTAGAATGTCCTCATACTCCCACCAGTTACTAGAATGTCCTCATACTCCCACCAGTTACTAGAATGTCCTCATACTCCCACCAGTTACTAGAATGTCCTCAATAAGACTCATACTCGCAGCAGAAACTAGCAGAGATGTATTTTTAGGCTGGGGGCTTGTACTAGCATTCATCAGCATAATGTATGCCTTGTCTTTCTTGATTCATTTTATTCATTCCGTCAGTGGCATAATTACAGCGTCATTGAACCCTATGCCACTGAACAGTCAACCAAAATGTTCACTGGACCCCACATTCAGATAGAAGGGCCAAGGGCTTACAATGCAGAGTCTCTGCTATGTTAACAATTGTAGACAAGACTGGTGTGCAACAGACTGCAGGACCGTTTGCAAATATCTTAGGGTCCTAGCGTCCATGCAGGTGCCCGGTGGTTATGGGTCCCAGTGCTCTTAAACTATCAGGTCCCACTCACAGTTATTCAGATAAATAAAAGGATGCCTGTAAGGGTTAGGGATTTTCTTGGACTTTTCCTGACCAATCGTGATATCCACATTGGGATTAAGGCCCTGCCTCATCGTAGAAACTCCCAGCGAACCTCAGACAGTCGATGTTGAGATATGTGTCTTCCAAAGCACATCCGATGCCCCGTTGGTCCTTCTAACGCTGCTCTCTTTAACCTGAAGTGTATCTGTAGGAATCCTTATCCGCAGGAAGAAATGCGCTAAGCAGCGCTACACCTCGGTTGAGCTCACAGATGCCCAAGCCGCTAGAAAGAGTTGCTAGAGCGTGACAAGGCAAGGCGACCATATTCACTTACTAACCCCCCCCCCCCCTCCCAAACCTGGGCAGTGCTGGCCAACTGCACCAACCTCCATTGAGCATAGCCACTGCAGCCCCGCGGCGACATTCCCGAAATTCACTTTTCTGACTAAAACCAATGTGCATATTCTGTCCGGCGCGTAACATTGCCGCACGTCATTACGCATGACCAGCACGTATCCCCCATCTCTGTACGATATCTGTTCAATGCCACCATGCTCTCAACCATTGTCAGCACCCCCTGATCAAAGCATCTTCCCGCGGCAATGTCTGGGTCTTGCAATGTCTCAGCTAACTGCCTTGCTGTAATTGTATGGTTTAATACAGTATCCCAGACTGGTCTGTGTTCTCTGGGCCATGGGAAAAATGCTACTGCATGAATACTGCATAGAGGGTTTGATTGCATCTAGCCCTCGGTTACTTAAGATTTCTTTTTAAACAGACAGTGTAAGAGACATGTGTAGATATGCTAAGAAAGGGCCATATTCTGACTGAAATAAGTAGAATGACTATGACCGTAGACTGCAATAAAACACTTGATATATGATATGTTCTGCAACAAGTACCCAGCCATCATGAAATACGTTCTGTCCTTTTAAAATGTTGCCGGGTTACTGTCTTTTAGAATACTGCTTATTTAATGTGACTGTGTATGCTGTAGAAATCTGCCGTTCATCCCGATATTGATTTCACCACGTGTATATGTGACGTTCCCTGTGAATATTGGGCTACATTTTCTAAGTGTTTGTGGGGGCTTCTATTTTTATAGACTGTGTGTTGTGCGGTACTTGCTGTTTGTGTGTGTTTGCGTGTTAATGAGTGGCAGAGGGGAGGGGCTTGTGGAGAGGGTGGGATACAGCTGGAGAGAAAGAGGAAGAGTGTGGTGAATAGGTAACCATGGTTACTCCCTTGGCTAAAATGTGAATTGAGTGAGACAGAGAGAGAGAGAGAGAGAGAGAGAGAGATGGGGAGAAAGAGAGCGAGAGAAACAGGGTGAGGAATGAAGCAGCAGTGTTCTCCTGTGAGACAGACAGAGAACTGAGGCTAAAGGGTTAATATGTGTCAGTGTAGCAGGTTAATCTTTCATCAAACTGAGAGGTCAATGCAGTATTTACACAACCACTGGACACTGCAGCAACACTGGGAGGGACGGAGGAGAGGAGATTAGGAGGGGAGGACGAAAGGCTCGGGAGGGGGTCCAGACACTGGATAAAGAAAGGTAGGGATGAGAGCGAGCGAGCGAGCGACGTGGTGGTGAACGTGCGAGAGATTGAGTGAGATAATGAAAAGCAGGGGTAGAGTGAGAGAGGAGGGAGAGAGATAAAATGAGAGAGCGAGGGAGAGGGACAGGTGGAAGCCACTAAGACATGTGGACGGTGACAGTGGTGCAGACAACAGTGGAAGGAGACGCCAACTCCAACTACTTTCAGTCCCTCAATGGACTCCACTCCACTAACTGGCCAACCCATCCACGCTCGCCTCTCCCTGTCAGCCTCCCATCTCCTCCCATCTCCCCTGGCTCGCTTTGATTCGGATCAGATGTCATCTGCCCAAAATAACTGCTACAGTTGCACATCGGTCCTAATGGTGGCTAAAATTAAATATAGAGACGGCAGTCGTTTCATGGGTGCCTGCGGTATGATGCCGTGATGCATGGGTTGTCATAAGGGAGACAAACACAGAGGTTCTTCAGAACCAGGAAGGACGTCAGCGCAACCAACTAGTATGACCCAGGCAATGTTTGAGGGGTGAACGTCATTTAACACAAATCCGAAGGTGTTATGAGGATCTGTGTTCTGTAAATGGGCCCAGGGTTAAGACCAGTGTCCATGGTTCTGGTCTAGTATTGAGACTGTCCCAGTAGTACTATATGGATCTGGTTTATACATGGTTCTGGTCTAGTACTGAGACTGTAAAAGGGAGGTGGCCAATGGTCATAACCAGTCATTACACAGTAAAATACCCTCCAATAGGAAAAGGCTTATCTTACAAAAGACCCTTGTATAGTATGTTCCAACCTATGGTCAATGGTCCTATCCATCATGCCAATGAGTCACATGGGCAACTCCTAGCAGGAGGTATGGACAGGATGTGTGGGGCCCATCAGTATCAGGCAACACATCCAATCTATGCTCATTTGCACAGAGTTAGTAAGCAAATCTGTGTTGTGTTAAGTTTGTCAAGCCTACTTCCTCTCAACGGTTCTGGTCTAGTACTGAGACTGTCCCAGTTGTACTACATAGTTCCAATGGACCATTGTCCTGATCCGCTCTGTCCTTGTGTGTGTGGTCATGTCATTGCAGTGTGTATGTATGTATGTGTGAATATATATATATATATATATATATATATATATATACATATAGAGAGAGAGAGAGAGAGAGAGAGAGAGATCTCAGCCCTTTTGCTCCCTGTTTTTCTCTCACTCCTCATCTATGGTTCAATTGGATACATGTCTTCTGTATCCCCATCTCCATCTGTTTTATATTCATTCCTCTGTGTTGTCTTTCTCATCCATCTCTCCATTGCTCTGTTTTATATGCACTTCTGTGTTGTTGACCATCTACCTCCATCTCTTTGTCAGCTTTATATTCATCTCTCTACTGAGGCTTTCCCCTCTAACTCTCTCCCTTTATTTCTTTCCATCTATCTCTGGTTGTCTCTCCCCATTCTATACCTTTTTCTGTCTACCTCCTTCATGCTCTCTTTCTTTTTTCCTCGCCCTTTCTCTTTACCTCTCTCTTTTTTCTTTATTTTTCTGAGAAACTATTAATATTAATGCCTCTGTCTGTTCTTCGGTCTCTGTATTTTCCTCTACCACTTTATTTTTATTTTCTTTCTGTCTATGACCATTCTCTTTCACTTGCCTGACTGTCCCCCACCTTCTTTTTTCTTTGCCACTTCCACTCCCATCCATTCATCTCCTGTATCTTTTCCTTCTTCTCTCTTCTTTCGCTCTCCCTCTATTTTTCACATTGCCTCTGCAGCTGTTCAGTATTCATCTATTACTATAGTGTTGATAATTCCCTTCTCTTCCTGCAGCTGTACAGTCATCTATCAGATTAATAATCCCTATCTCTTCCTTTTTCTTTCTCTCGCTCTCTCCTCTTCTTTTAGCCCTGAGCCAAGTATGAATGCTCAGCGTATCAAATTAGTTTGCGTGTCAGAGTCCCATCATTACAGCCATCATCATTAATAATAGTGGCTGAATTGCTGGATGCCCTTATTTAAGGTTATTCAGGTCTGAATAACCTGCCGAAGGAGAACAACTCTCCTTCGCTGGCTCTAGAAGCCTGGGTAGAGTTATCCATCTATCAGTGTTAGGGCAGACTGCACCATTCGCCACCATTCTGTGGCCCCTAGAGCATGTAATTCAGAGCTAGTATGGAAATTGAATTAGCACTGTCAACCCAATACCATTGCAATGCTAGTCAAGTGAGGATTGGGGTTGAAGTCCCTACACAGTCTTGACTATCCCAAATATGATTAGTGTTGTACTGTGTTCCAGTGAATGTATTTCTTGAACATGTAACTGAATAGAGAACATGTCATGTGTTTTAATATTACATTACTATTCATTCCAGATCGTATTCTGATATTCATGATCCAGAGTGGCAACATTGCAACGATTTCTGTAGTTTTATGAAATTGCTGTTCCCTTGAGACTTGACCTTTACAGTGAGCAATGACATACCTTTTAAAGCTTCTCAAATTATGAACTGGATTCACAGTCCCTTTGGAATTGCTGATACAAGGAATCTATTTTTCTTTATTTATCAGTGTTGCTAATTGTAAATGTTTAGAAACAGTCGGAGGAGCATGATATATTGTTTTACTGTTTCTAATATTTGTCTATCTCTCTCTTTTTGTCTCTCTCTCTTTCACAGTAACTCAAGGATTCCTCTCTAAGGTCCCGAATACCTCAACGTCAAAAGTCAAAACATACATATTTCTGTATAAAAAGAATACAAAAAATACAGCGATAGAACATAAAACACCTTTAAAAATGAAGCCTTAAAAACAACAAGTTGCCGCCAGAGAGATTTAGTAAAGTCAACCGTGCTGAGGAATCCATCACATCAGGATCAATTTATCAACATCTTTGGAGAAAGGGCAGGGTCATGTCCCAGTTGCCATGCGCATCACCACGGTGACCTGCCTTCCCTGCCCCTCCCCCCTCCTCCTCCTATTGGCCCAGCTGCTTCTGCGGCTCTTCGTCCCTGGGCCAGAATCTGTAGGGGCCGCCTCCCCTTGCCCCACCCACTGCAGCTGCTCCAATCAGGCGAGTCGAGTCATCTGCACAAGACAGAGTCTTGATGGAGTTCCTGAGAGTATATCAGTCAACACAAGATACCTCAACCTGCAAGAGAATTCAATTGAGGTAAATATGGACTCTACTAAGCATTAGCCACTATGGTACTTTGTATTGCTTGGTTATTTCTCTGTGTGTGTGTGTTCATCCATGTATGAGCATGTGCCTTTGCGCATGAGTTTGTAGGCATTATCATAAGGCCTGTGCTTACAAACTTGTTCCAATGCAATTACAATGTAATTACCTGTCATTCCGCAATTACCCTGGAAAAATGCCTGTACCTCTAAAAGTTGTTCCCTAACCATTTTGCATTTCAAATGGAAGGTCAGATTAGTATGGAAATCAAACACTTACTCAGCAAACAGCCCAAAAAAACAAGAGCACAATGTGTTAGCAGATTGTATGTCAGAGCCCCAAGGTAGTTATTGAGGCTTTACAGCTGCACTGGGACTCTCCATTTAACCTCAGCTTCCCAACGTTAACCTCCTAAGTATGTCAACCGTGTAACAGAAAAATAACACATCTCATATTCCCACTGATTTCATGTTTTACACTTCTGCAGTTAAGGAAATGTGCTGCACTGTAGATCTTTGTCCAGCCTTACCAGTGTAAATGACTGTGAACGCACAATAGCTGGATTTAGAGGGGCTTTGAAAGGCTAATGCTTATCTGGCAACCTCGTGTGTCAAAGCGGTAGTAGTTGGAGGAACTGGAGAAAGCTGCGGAAAAGAGAAATAGACACCATCAGTCGGAGAAGCAGCTGATTGAACTGCATAATGCAAAAGAAGCAAAGGGGGATATCAACCTCTTTGTAGTTTGGTATTTCTGCTTTAACGTAATGCAGCTTGTTAATATAAAAATGCTGAAATAATAACACTATTCATTACGTCTCCCTCTCAGCCAACGGATTCTGATTGGGTTGGCTGTACCCTGAAGCCGCACTTGAAATGATTAAAAATCTAAAAATGTTTTAACACCTGGAGGCATCCTAGAATCTCAGGCTTATTTTTTTCTCCGCCCCCCCCCACCCCCAAACTACCCTGAGAGTAAAGCTTTGACAGCTCCCACCCTTCCCTTAGACACCCCCAACCCTCTCCATCAGCGCCTCCCCAAATCCCCCCCCCCCCCCCCCCCCCCCCCCCCCCCCCCCCCCCCCCCCCCCCCCCCGCTCCACATAGGCAGGATGCAGTGTCCTGGCTGCCAGGAGCTTCTTTTACCTCCTACCTCACCGAGAGCCTTGGACACAGACATCACACACGCAGTCACAGACTCCAAGAGATTTGTGTCCCTCTCACTTTATGTGTGTGTCTGTTGTCTGTCAGTTGCTTGTTCTTATATGTGTGTGTGTATATATAGCTCCGGGAGAATAAATTGAGAGACCACTGCACCTTTTCTTTTCAAAAAAAGTTGAGGGAGGAACGGAAGGGTTCAAATTAAATGTACACTGCAAATTGAACGCTGCTGTTCCTTACTCAAAACCTTCCTATTCTACTTTTTTGGAAAGGAAAGAAAGTTGTGCAGTGGTCTCTTCATTCTTTCTGGAGCTGTATATATATATATATACTCAAAAGGTTTGCATACCCTTGGAGATTTGGTAATATATGTACCATTTGTAAAGAAATCATGAGTTAGCAGGCCAAACAGATGTATTTTATTACTTATGGGACTCATATTCAACTGTAGGTCATAACAGAATGGCAGAATCATAAAACAAAAGTCTGCATACCTTTAGTTCTTAGTTCTTAATAATGTGTATTGACCCCTTTAGCATCAATGACAGAGTGCAGTCTTTTGAAAAAGTTGTCTATGAGGCCACAAAATCTTGCAGGTGGTATAGCTGCCCATTCATCTTGGCAAAATTCCTCCAGGTCATGCAAAGTCTTTGGTTGTCTTGCATGAACCACATGTTTGAAATCTCCCCAGAGTGGCTCGATGATATTAAGGTCAGGAGACTGTGATGGCCCCTTCAGAACCTTCAACTTTTTCTGCTGTAACCACTGGAGAGTCAACTTGGCCTTGTGCTTAGGGTCACTGTCTTGTTGGAAACTTCAAGAGTGTCCCATGCATATCTTTCATGCAGAATAACGAAAATTGTCTACCAGTAATTTCTGATAACATGCTGCATTCATCTTGCCATCTATGTTCACAAGAATCCCAGTGCCTTCAGAGCTCACACCCCCCAAAACATTAGTGAGCCACCACCATGCCTCGCAGTGGGGATAGTATTCTGTTCACTATAGGCCTTGTTGACCCCTCTGCAAACATAGCGCTTATGGTTGTGACCATAAAGCTCAATTTTGGTCTCGTCACTCCAAATTACAGTGTGCCAGAAGCTGTGAGGCATGTCAAGTTTTTGTCAGGCATATTGTAACCGGGCTTTTTTGTGTCATTTTTTGTTGCCAGAAAGAAGTAAAGGCTTCTTTCTGGCAACTCGATCATGCAACTAATTTTTTTTCAAGCATTGTCGTATTGTTCTCCATGAAACAACCACACTGTCTTTTTCCAGAACAGCCTGTATTTCTCCTGAGGTTACCTGTGGGTTTTTCTTTGTATTCCGAACAATTCTTCTGGCAGTTTTGGCTAAAATCTTTCTCGGCCTACCTGATCATGGCTTGGCATCAAGAGATCCCTGAATATTCCACTTTATAATAAGTAATTGAACAGTACTGGTTGGCATTTACAAGGCTTTGGATATCTTTGAATATATTTTTCCATCTTTATCAAGTTCCATTAGCTTGTTATGCAGGTCTTTAGACCGTTCATTTCTGCTCCCCATGGCTCAGTATCTAGCCTGCTCAGTGCATCCATGTTAGAGCTAACAAATACATTGAGTATTTTTACACAGACACAGTTTATAAAGCTGTGTGGTAAATGTGTGGGAAATTCACCTTTACTGCCATTGTCAGCTGTGTGTGTCTGTAACAAGGCCAAACATTCAAGGGTATGTAAACTTTTCATCAGGGCCATTTGGTTGATTTCTGTTAAGATTTAAAAAGGAGCCAAACCACTATGTGATAATAGATGGCTTCATATGATCTCTATACGTCAATAAAAGTTTTGTTGCATATCCAGTCATAGTTTCTAAATCAATGCCAAAATGTCACAATTTTTGCTAGGGTATGAAAACTTAGGATATATACAGCTCCAGAAGAAATGTAAAAAGTCACTGCACTTTTTTCTTTCCTTTCCAAAAAAGTTGAAAAGGAAAGTTTTGAGTGACGAACAGAAGCGTTAAATTTGCAGTGGTCTCTTAATTTGAACCTTTCTGTTCCTCACTCAAGTCTCCACATTTTTTACGGAACTGTATGTCACAAATTTTGTATTTTTGTTGTATGCAGAGATTGTACTGATTGTAATTTAAGTTTTGTCAATGCTTCAAAAATAATGGTGATGTCTTGATCGTGTTCCTGCTATGGCTGTATTGCAGAAGTCACACCCGTGCTTCTGCTGTCAAACTCTGTCCAGTTACCCCGTTTTAAAAGTCCGGTCACTCCTCATTGATATGAACATTATACATGTCCTTCTCTCCCCATCAGGTTATCAAGTCAGACACCTTCAAGCACCTGAGGCACCTTGAGATCCTGCAACTGTCTAAGAACAAAATCAGCCAGATTGAGGTGGGAGCGTTCAATGGCCTGCCCAACCTCAACACGCTGGAACTGTTCGACAACCGACTTACCCTGGTCCCCTCACAAGCCTTCGAGTACCTCAGCAAGCTGCGGGAGCTGTGGCTACGGAACAACCCCATCGAGACGCTGCCGGGCTACGCCTTCCACCGCGTTCCCTCGCTGCGGCGCCTGGACCTTGGGGAGCTCAAGAGGCTGGACTACATCTCGGACGCAGCCTTCGTCGGCTTGGTCAACCTACGCTATCTGAACCTGGGCATGTGCGGTCTGAAGGACATACCCAACCTGACAGCCCTGGTGCGCCTGGAAGAGCTGGAGCTGTCCGGAAACCGCCTGGAGATCATCCGGCCTGGCTCCTTTCAGGGCCTGGTTTCCCTCCGTAAGCTCTGGCTGATGCACTCGCAGGTCAAGGTCATCGAGCGCAACGCCTTTGATGACCTGAAGAACTTGGAGGAGCTCAACCTGTCCCACAACTCCCTGCACTCGCTGCCACATGACCTCTTCACCCCGCTGCACCAGCTGGAGAGGGTCCACCTCAACCACAACCCCTGGGTGTGCAATTGCGATGTCCTGTGGCTCAGCTGGTGGTTAAAGGAAACTGTGCCCAGCAACACCACGTGCTGCGCCCGCTGCCATGCGCCACCCGGCCTGAAGGGCAGATACATCGGGGAGCTGGACCAGAGCCACTTCACCTGCTATGCCCCGGTCATAGTGGAGCCGCCGACTGACCTCAATGTCACCGAGGGCATGGCCGCGGAGCTGAAGTGTCGCACGGGCACCACAATGACCTCGGTCAACTGGATCACGCCCAACGGCACGCTGATGACGCACGGCTCCTACAGGGTCCGGATCTCGGTCCTGCACGACGGCACGCTGAACTTCACCAATGTCACGCTGAGGGACACGGGCCAGTACACCTGCATGGTGACCAACTCGGCCGGCAACACCACGGCGACGGCGGTCCTCAACGTCACCGCCGCCGACCCCAGCGTCAGCTACTTCACCACCGTCACCGTGGAGACGTTGGAGCCCATCGAGGGTCCAACCGTTTACGCGGGCGCCATGAACATCCACAATGAGTCATACGTGATTACCTCTTCTGGTCCGGCGTGGGGAGACGGTGTTCCCACCACCGCCTCCTCTCTTTCTTCCTGGTCCTTGTCCTCGCCCCGGGCCACCCGGCCCACCTTCACCGTGCCCATCACTGCTGAGACAGGATACTCCGGCCTGGACGACGTGATGAAAACCACCAAGATCATCATCGGCTGCTTCGTGGCCATCACCTTCATGGCGGCTGTGATGCTGGTCGTCTTCTACAAGCTGAGGAAGCAGCACCAGCTGCACAAGCACCACGGCCCCGCCCGCGCCATCGAGATCATTAACGTGGAGGACGAGATCGGAGCCGGGCCCGGGGGGCGCGGGAGCGGCATCTCGGGTGGCGGCACTGTTCCACGTGACGGAGGCGGCGGCGGAGTGGGGGGAGGGCAGAGCCTGAGGATGCATCACCCGGAGATGGTGAACCTGCCCAACCTGGCCAGGCAGGAGCACCTCAACCACTACTACAAGGCCCACCACTTCAACAACAACATGATGGGCTTGACCACCGGCCTCAATAACAACAACAACCCCTCCCTTTCCTCCTGTCCCCAGAACCAGAGCACCCCCGTGTCCTGCGCACAAGGTCCCACCTCCACCAGCGGCGGCACTCCTGCGGTCAGCTCGCTGCCCTCCCCTGTAACCCTGCCCCAGCTGGGGATCCATGGCTCACTGAAGGGGCTCATGGGAAAAGGACAGAACACTCAGATAGAGCCTCTGCTCTTCAAGAGTGGCTCCAAGGAAAATGTGCAAGAGACTCAGATCTGAAATGGGAGAGACAGATGGAGAAAGGGAAGAGACAGAAAGAGAGGGAGATGGAGAGAGAACGGAGTCTGATTGTACTATCCCCACGGCCAGACTTTGATAGAAGTTGTAGGTTGTGGACGAGGCAGGCAGAATATGAATAATTACAGACGCTGCTTTGTATGGTTAGTGCATTGAGAGAGAAAGAGATAGAAAAAGAGAGAAGCAGTGAGAGAGAGAGATAGAGAGAGAGAGGAAAAAGCGAGATAAGGGAGTCAAGGGGAGGCATTGTTCTCACACCTCTACTTTGTCTGCTCGACACCCGTCCCAGCATTAACATCTTCTGAGACACTTCAAGACGCATGTGCAAACACACACAGACACACAAACACACACACACAGCCCAACAGACACACAACGACAGGAACACTCAGTCAGCCAACACATATCACAGTGCATTATGAGATTGACAACTATGTGCCAAAGCCCTCGCAATCTATATATCCATCAGCAGCATTCACAGACTGAATAAGGTGACCAGTTTCAATATTCAGACATGATGATGAGAATCACCATCGCTATGTTTATAACTATATACAGATCACCTTGTATATTAACAGATCCAATTCTAGTCACCATGTATATATAGAGATAAGATCTGAGTCACTTTGTTGAAGTATCCCGATTAGTGTTTGGGACTCAGAGCAGTACAGGGCTGCCCACAGAATGAGCAAAATGCTGTTTAGTGTCAGGCACTAAGCGCTGTGTAGGAAGACAAAACAACAACAACAGCCATTGTGTTTTACTAAGTGGGCTCGCTCTCACTTTTTCCCCTCTTTCACACCTGACTGGATACTTTCTTTAAAGGACTGGAAGAGAAATGGAGTGAATCGGTGTGAGAAGAAAAATAATGGCGAAAAGGACAATGAAGGATACAAAGAGACTGTGAAAGTACATATTATATATAAATATATTTTCATTCGAAGGAATAAATTATGAAGAATCTTAAACAAGTTTCTGACTAAATAGCCACAGCTTCTGAAGAATATATGAACTGCTGTCATAGAGCGGTCATCACTATGAAAACTTTGTTTGGATAGAAACAAGATGGCTGACATTTCCCCTGCCTACTACTGTGCTGGAAAGGGATATGCTGTAGTGGAACAGTTTTGGATAAGCAAAAACTCAAATGAGGAACCTGGCAAAGGGTGTTTGATTGAATTTATTTTGGCTTTTTGTGGCCTCACAAATGTTCTCTCTTCTGCCGCATTTCCATAAACAGGGTCATTGAATCTGGGTGATCTTTATGCTCCATTAAATGAGAACATGTGATAACAATACTTTGCCCTCTGATACAAACAATATGGGTGTTGTAATGATGATAATAATTATAATTATATTTGAATTATAATAATAGTAAACAAATGCTTAGCCAATGCTGTAGATACATGTATCTCTAAAAAGCAGCTATACGTTTAGAATGCTACCTGATTTCCAAGTGAGTATTCTCAAATTGCAAGACCATTGGTTTCAACATCGTACATCCAGAATATATGTATGTACAATATTATGTACATATATATTGAAAACACAAATTATTCTTATTATCATCATCATACACTAGTGGCAGAATCATCTATTACATTTATTGTTTATTGTTGAATCTGTGGGGGGTAATTTTCTCTTCAGGAAATGAACTTCCTTTCCTATGGAACAATGAGGATCACAAGAACTACCACAATGAGTCCAACAATGGGTTCCAACAAACCTGCAGCAACAGGAAATAATGAACTTGGTTCCACCAAATGTGCAGCAACAGGAAATAAATAGCCCTTACAAATGCAGTGTCCTCATGGCATCATCACAGTCCACACTTCTTCTGAGACTCCTCTCTTTTGTCCAACAACACAAGTCTCAGCCGATCAGGACCTCTCATTTTATTCTGTTGCGTTAAAGACTGGACATGAACCTGACGAAGACTTCTCATTTGCAGAGGATTATATCAGATTAAACTCAGTGTTCTCAAGTGTGAATGGGATTCATGGCAGCAGGGAGCTGAAGGAGGACATCATTTGGAAGGTAAGAGAAACACCAAGATTAATTATATAACGATGGGTGAGGTTTTTTTAAGAAAAGGGACAATTAAAAGAAAAATATAGAAACGTATAGATCTCTTTCTAAAAACAAAAAATATTATGATGTGTTTTTTCATTTCCATTTTTTATCTAGTTTGATTATTTTCTTCTCTTTTTTAAATCAAGTGTTATCTTAATTGTAATATTGTTATTGTTATTATAATTAGCTAATTACACTGGTTATAATTATGAGAGATTCTGTTAGCAGAAGTCACTTGAAAAATTAAAAAACCTGTCACACAAAATGGCGGTTGAACTTTGTGACACTTGTTGGCATTTGATTTCTTGTGTTCTTTTCCATTTTCTACAAAAAAAAATCACTGTATGTATCTCTTTGGCTAATGCAGCTGTGCTTCAGATAAGACACAGAGAGTATGAGATGTGGGTGTAGAGTCTTTTCCAGCACACGGGGACAGGAGAGGCCCTGCTTTGATTTACAATCTTCCTCACATTCTCTCTTTCTCTCTCTCTCTCTTCCTTCCTTTCTCTCTCTCTTGCTTTGTGCTTTACAGAATATCACCACTATCAGTGCTCCGAGTGCGATTGCACTAAGTCAACACCTCATTTCCCTGACTACCTACCCTCAGACTAATGCGCCAAACAGTGTCACAGCTGGCACTTCGTATGGTGCCCGATGCCCCCTGTCAATCATTTTCCTTTCAGACGCCATATCTCTACAAGCCGGCCAGTGTTCTTCTAACAGTAGCAAATCACCTTTCACAGTGTGCCCATATCGCAACACAATAACCCTAAAGGCTCCTATCGCCACGTTTCCCTGGCAACTGTTGCCGCTGCAATAGTCCTTATCATAGCATCTTGATTAGGGATTCTGATGCAAATAAGAGGGAACAGACACTATAGAAGGCTATTAACATGGTCCTCACAGTATACAGTACATTTCATTTCGCTGTGCTTTTGCAAGTGATTTACACATTCATGTTGCTTACGCACTTCATTAACATAGTATTCCATTGGCTTATTCCCGTGACTTTCATATCCACAGTATATCCTCAGCACACTATTGATTTATGCTTTCCTGCAGTGATTTACATATCACTTATACATGTCAGTAGGACATCCCCTAGTGTTGAAGGTGTTCATGTACCCTACACTTCTGATTAACACTCATATCCACTGCACCAGTTATTAACATATTTATATTTTCCAACACCAAAGATCTTTATTCCCCTCTGTAGTTTTTTTCTTATTTATGTGTGTGTGTGTGTGTGTGTGTGTGTTCAGTGGTGAAGTCGAAGCATGGGCTCTAACAATTGATATTCCCCAATCTACTGGATGTGACATTCTGGCTTGTCACCTCAGAAAGCCATATGAAGCCTTATGAAGTTCCTATTAAGCTCTTATGACATGTTACAGAGTGCAGGCCATGTATAGAGGCTTAGTGGCAGAAACTGGCAGTTTGTCCAGAGCCACACAGTCCTGGTAACAGCACTGCAGTGACTGAGTCATATAGCACTCAACACACACTCAACACACACTCAACACACACTCAACACTAATGGATATGCTGTGTTTACTGTGCAGGAGCAGACCAGCCCGCTAAGCAATGGATGGAATATGTAAATAACGCTAGTGTGTGTGTGTGTGTGTGTGTGTGTGCCTGCTAGGTGAGTATGTACTGTGTGGGTTGTGTATGAAAGACGCAGAGAGAGAGCAGGAGAGAGAGCAGGAGAGAGAGTGAGAGTGAGGGGGGGCAGGCAGACCTCCATTTTAAATCCCCAGTTTAAAGCAGCTTTCTGTCTGTTTCCTTCTGCTCCAGGCTGTTCTATGATCCTCTCACTGACACTTTAAGTAAAAACTGGATTTTTTTTTGCTTAAGCAGGATTTTTTTCCCTCTCCCTTTTGCCTATTTGGATAAGCCCAAGAGATCAAAGTTCTGCTCAATCGTGACCAGTCTCTTTAGCATTCCGCTAGCCTCTGCTTCTCTCAACCTGTAGTCAGACTCAGGTTACAAGCTTTGGGTCAAGTCACTTGTCACAGTGCACTAGTTATCCTCACTGTTTTACCAGCCAATTAAGACGATAGTGTTTCCTGTTAGGACAGCGGTCGATGGACTCATTTGTCTTCACGTGTGCTTGTTCTAGTTCAGGCTCTGGCCTAGAGAAACTGTTAGTCAAGGATTTGATATACAAAATTTGGGATTTGATTTACCTGTGTTATGAGCACAGCTAAAAAGTTGTGAAGTAAATGTAATGTTTTTAGGTAGTTGTGCTTCACAGTCTTCTTTGATAACACCAGCAGACAACCAGCCAGGTTCTTTAGAGGACCAGCCGGATGTAAGCTGGAGTATTTCTGTCATCGCTGTCATCACCCCTGTAGTTCTATTTAATTCTTTCAACCAACAGCAAAACAAACGGGAAGAAACAACAGTATGGCCCCTACATTATTGAAAAGCAGTTTCATGTGCTCCAGCGCAAATGCAAATTTTTCTCCCCGTTGTCAAGGCCAAAAGCTTCAAGCCTCTGTAATTTATAAGCATTATTATTGCTATCATATATTTTAACAGCCATCAGACGGCCGGTGAATATAGAACCAGAGAAACATGGCCGATAGCTGTATGTTCACATCATGGTGACGAGAAGGATGACCACTAAGGTGGTGGCTCAGTTGAAGACTGTTTCACTCACTGAGTGAGTCATCATGAAAACCAGACAGGAAAGAATTACATGCCATTCATATTTCATGTTTAGGAGGCAGAATTGTTAACAATAATTTCTTCTTTCAATCTAAAAGCATAATTGAAAATTAACAGACTATATTTACTAGCCTTACTCAGATTTCATTTCAGGCTTCGTAATATTATTATATATTTGTGGGAGCTAAAAAGCAAAACTTGGTGTCATATGAAGCTTTAGACTCGCTCTGTTATAACTGATGATAATATTTTATTAATAAAATTCCAGAATAAAAAATAAAAAAATGAAATACAGAAAATATACACATTTTCATTTGGCAGATTATTCTATATTTTATGTTGTAATGACATCAAACTATCACCTAAACTGAAATCATTATGATATCCTGGCAAAAAGAGAAACTGAATAAATATTACAACTTTGATGATCTCTCAATTATGCTTTTTGATGAAGATGTCAAAACATGTGAACATTTCCTTCAAAGTCTCATTCTGTCAATTACGTTTCAGTTTTTATGTGGGTTTTGTTAGAATGTCCTCTAAACTCTCATCCAACTTTACATTTACAGACACTTCCTGGTCACTGTTAGACTACAAGGAATTTTGACTGTCTGTGGACAATTGTATTACCGTGAGCCCTCTGGGTCTTTGAGGGGTTTTAAGGAACTAAACTTCTGTGTGGCATGGTTTTTGATACTGCCTGGGCTGTTCTGTCTCTGTGGGACTAGCTCTGTGGGTACCAGCATGCCATCTTTAGAGAATTCATGGAGGTTGAAATCTGACTCTCATGGACATCTGTCTGCATCAGGTGTGCTTATAGCAATTTATCAAACATGCCTTTCTGTTTCACGCACGCATGCACCCACACCCACACCCACACAGTTGTGGATTGACTGACTGATTGAAAGGGGTTTTCTTAATGATGTGTGTCTGTGTGCGGTGAGTTTAACACAAACCTATCGGCAACTCCCAGCAGCTCGGCTGTTCAGAGGTCGAGGCTTTATGTTCTGTAAAGATGTCCTTCATCTGAGAAAGGAGAGACATTAACTCTTGGCTTGTTTCATTGTTTCCTTGGAAACCATGTCCTCTGTCACAAGATATCCGTTTTGGTTGACTAGGGAAATGTTGAACTGAGGGGACATGTGAGTGTTAGCGGGCCGTGAAGAGGGGGAGATGAGCGGTGTCTCATCCTGGATGACTCCACCTCCTGTGGATGACTGTGCAATGCTGGAGGGGGCTCAGATGAGGGTTAACAAGAAGCAGCCATCAGTGTTACTCCAACAATCTAATGGGACATGCTCTAAAGCCTCTAATGGCGGAGTACAGCATAACGGAGCAAATCATGAGGCTGGGTCCTCTCGATCACAGCTTAACTGCGCTCCTCTGCAGGGACACTCTGTACTGGGATGAAGCATCCAGGAACACTTTGGTCTGAACGTTCTAGAACATTAAAATCCTCATTATTGGAAATTCTAGATTAGAGCACTTGACTCCCCTAATCCAAAGGGGTCTAGTCTGGAGATTTGGAAAAGCTTCGACAGATGTTCTACGACACCCCGG
>JACXGJ010004320.1:34395-46361 GCA_016801105.1 Esox niger
CCCCCCCCCCCCCCCCCCCCCAAACACCCGCCACCCCCACCCCTCTCCCTCCTCTGCTTTCCTCCACGGCAGCACGGGGGTACAGATCCACAGTTTACGGTAGCTCGGCCTCGTAATGGCACTCTGCTGTTCCTGGTGCTTGTCTGAGGCTAGGCAGGAGCGGCGGTGTAACATTACAAAGCCTTGAAGGGCAAACATCCGGCGGCTCTGCTGCAATCCTGTGCAGTAGCGCAGGTGATCATGTCTCTTAGAGCGTTGGCCCTGACCCCGGGGTCGCACGGGGTCACACGGGTTCAAGACCAAACCCGACGTTCACACTGGGGGTTATGTCCGTTCCAGTGGGCCGTGCAGAAGAGCTGGGGGAGGAGTCAGGGCTCCAAGGGCTGACCCAGTTAAAGCTCCCTATGCAACCAGCACATGAGTGTCCGTCTCCACTAAACAGTACACACCCAGTCTGGTCTGTCTGTTCCGTCTGTCATTTCCTGTCTTTCATGTCGGTCTTATCGTGTCTGTCCTGTCCTGTCTGTCTTATCATGTCTGTCATGACCTGTATGTCATGTCTGTCTTATTGTGATCGTCCTGTCTGTCATGTTCTGTTTGTCCTGCTGTTCAAGTTTTACAAGGCAAACATACTGTTATCGAAGTCTTCTGTAAGTCCATCAAACCTCCAGCATCAGTGCAGTAAAACAACTAGAACATGAGCAGTAAATGTTCATCAATATAAAATCCAGTTTAAAAATGCTGAGGCTGGAGAAAATAACCCTTAATATGGATACAAGGAATGACCATCCCCAATCAAAATAATGGTTTTGACCTTGTTTTGGATTTGTACAGTGTGTCCTTACGCTAACTTTGTTTACATACATTGTGGTGAAACAAGCTTATATTTTGAGTCCTTATTGTCTGTTGTAAAAAGATTATATAAAACTTATATTCCTCAAGAATCACTAGGTAAATATAATTAATCCCTAAGTCCAAACATGAACGCAGAAACTGCAGATCGCCCCTTTAACTGGATATATTGATTCAGAGTTACATTTGGAGTTTTCTTCTCCTTCTCTTCAGCTCCCCTCTGTTAGTTTTGGAGGCGTGCTGCGTTCCTCATTGGAGCCCATTGATCTATCCAGGCTGGTCTCCTGCATCCTCCTCATAAATTGTCTGTTATGCTCTCTCCCTGCGGTGCACCTCTGGCACCCTGTCCCCCCCCAGCCCCCCCCACCACCACCACCACCACCACCACCACCACCACCACTGAGACTTCATTTTTACCACTCTCCCCACCATCAGAAACTAACTGAGTGCTACTTCGAATGCTTCTGATTCTCTCAGACTCTGGTGACTTGACTTGCCTTTACCACATCAGTACAACATGAACCAAATGTTTACCAAGCATTTACAAGACATTTCGCACCCTTACTGTATATATTTACAAGCATTTACCAGACATTTCGCACCCTTACTGTATATATTTACAAGCATTTACCAGACATTTCTCACCCTTACTGTATATATTTACAACATACATCCAACATGGTATCCAAGTTACCCCAGAACAACCCTGCTCCCGTCAGCAGTCCGCTACCTCAGCCCCCAGGGAAGACAAGGAATCAGAGATCAGGAAAAGGGGAGAGAAAGAGAGAGAGCAGGAAGAGGACAGGAGAGATGAGTTTGACTGTCAGAGGACACAGGGAGACGCCTGTCACTCTCAATCCTGTCTGGGTACTGTGCTGGGTAGGCTTCACTATCTGTTTTTCCGTGTATGACTGTGTGTGTGTGTGTGTGTGTGTGTGTGAGAGAGAAAGAGACAGAGAGGTGGGAAAACTGAGAGGAATGCTCCAATACATCAACCCATGCTGGAGGCGCAGGCTGATGACTTTACCACCCCTAACCCAGGGGAAGTGGAGGCGCAGGCCCAATAACTTCACCACCTCTAACAGAGGGGAAGTGGAGGCGCAGGCCGATGACTTCACCACCCTTAACCCAGGGGAAGTGGAGGCGCAGGCCCAATGACTTCACCAACCCTAACAGAGGGGAAGTGGAGGCGCAGGCCGATGACTTCACCACCCTTAACCCAGGGGAAGTGGAGGCGCAGGCCCAATGACTTCACCACCTCTAACAGAGGGGAAGTGGAGGCGCAGGCCGATGACTTCACCACCCCTAACAGAGGGAATGTGGAGGCGCAGGCCCAATGCATTCACCACCCCTAACAGAGGGGAAGTGGAGGCGCAGGTCCCATGACTTCACCACCCCTAACCCAGGGGAAGTGGAGGCGCAGGCCAATGACTTCACCACCCCTAACAGAGGGAAAGTGGAGGCGCAGGTCCAATGACTTCACCACCCCCAACCCATGGGAAGCGGAGGAGCAGGGCTGTCTTTACACCTTCTCTTCCTTTTCTGAGCCTCTCCTTCAGACAGATAAAACATCAGCCATAGCCTGTAACGGTCTACGTCTTAGACACACACACACACACACACACTTTGCCTCCCTCTTCGTTCTTTTATCTCCTGTTTTCCTCCACCCCTCTCATTCTCATTCCTGCTCTTTTTTCATCATTTCCACCATTCCCACCCCCTCTTGATAGATGACGAGAGCCATGACTCTCGACTAACCTCGAAATTACACACACATGCACATGCTCACGCACACACTCCACGTTGCATCAACCCTAACCCTCTCAGGAAAAAAGGGAAAACAAACACTATAACAAGCTAGTTGAGATATTTCCTTCCCTCTGTTTAATTAAACACAGTCCCCATCTGCTCCTTTGGTTCGCTTCAGCTTTTCTTTTGCAATCCTGACTAAGGTTGTTCTTGTGATGGTTTTTTCTGACTCTGTTATAACTCGTTCTAATCATGGCTGTGTGTTATAACACTGGGAACATGTCATGTGTAGAGGAGAGGGGATTTGTTCTGCTTAAAGGTTCCTTGACAAATCTTTTTCAGACCATTTATTCTCTGTTCATGTGCCATATTGAGAAATTTACGGAATAAAAATGACATTTTTTTCACAAACTCCCCATTGAGATGCTGGTCATTCTTTTGAGTGTGTATGTAGAAATATATGTGTGGGCTTCTCATATGAACTAAGGAGTCCTTCAATGAAAATGTTAAATGTATTTTTTTCTCTTGTTGGTATGGTTGCTTTTGTGTGTGTAAAACTCTGCGTTGAAGTTTAGAATAGAATGTGTGTGTGCCTGTGTGCGCGCGCGTGTGTGTGTGTGTGTTTGGAAGGCAAGGCATTCTGCCAGGGTGTTAAAGCTGATTTGACACTACAGTATGGCTGTGGACTGGCTGGCTCGCTATGGGGTGTGGATTATGACCCTGATGGCTGACCTCCGCCTGCGCCAGCTCGTCCGCCAGGCTCTGTGTGTGTGCGCCTTGTGTGTGTGTGTGTGTGTCTGTGTGTCTGTTTGTTCCACAGCTTTCAGCCTGCAGTATACACTGCTTTCACGCTGGATAGGGGTTAGCCAACGGGTCAGCTTCTGAATGCTACTGACTCAGGGTTACAATTATTGGCTAACCCAAGGGTATGTGTGTGTGTGTGTGTGTGTGTGTGTGTGTGAAGTATATTGCAGAAAACCAATGGCCTGATTACCATGTTTGTGTCCTTAAACCCCTCTGTAGCATACACCTTCCCTCTAGTGCAATACATGTCCACACTAATAGATGATGCAAAACAGTCCTAACAATACTCCTGTTGAGCTCTGATGGTGGAACTTAGGATCTATTCACACTACAGCAGTTTGATTGAGATTGACTTTAACAAGATTTATGTCAAAAATTGTAAGTCTTTATTATTGGCCATTACGTTCTGATCTGACGAGCGACCCTTCTGCTACACATATTGCCCACCAATCACTGCCATTTGAATACATTGCGAAATCCATGTGTATTGTAGTCACGTAGGCAGTGACGGAAGAAATTTAGGTTTGGATGTCAAAAGATGCTCCCTGCATGTTTATGAAAAAGTAGGTAAGTTTCACAAAATTGTATGCATACTACCCAGTAAAAGCCGTTGTACTGGAATACACTGTCAGAATGTTTTCATAGTAATAGCTTTTTTAGATCACAGTTAGCTGGAGTCAAGGCAGGCAGCTGTAAAATGTTAAACATGTTAAAACTCATGTTGGTTAGTAAGTTACAGAAGTGGTAGTTCGACCTAGATTCAGATTTGGGTGAAATTACGCTTACCTAGGGATGTTTTGAAGATCCATGTTGTCATTTTTTCACAATAGTATATTATTCAACTCGGTCCCAGCCTGAAATGTGCATTATTAGCGTTGTCCAAATTCAGGAATTGAAACCGTTCAACCTGAACAACAAAAGCTGCATTTCAAGCAGAAAACAAAATTCAGCAATTTGTCAGGCCAGCATATACTTTTTATGGGCTGTATACGGACAAAACAGCTGGAGAAATTGGGTGACTTCAAACTGGCACTATCCAAACCATTTTTTGTTGCCACCAGACACAGCCTCTGATATTTGGCAATTATGTCATCGTTAGCTAGTGAATGCTAAGTGTTTGTTCCGGGTGGTCAAAAAAAGCTACGTTCAAAATGCAACGATGCAATCGTTATCTACGTTCTAAATGCGATTAATATAGCGACATTGGTAAAAACATTATTTAGAGGAATACAACATTGGTAGGGACTTTGATATAAACAACACCACTCGACTTAGTTGGAAGTGTTTTAGAATAGGTATCCACTTATAATGCAGAGGAGGTACCGTTTCAATTCATGGATGCTAATAATTCTAATTCCAGCCCTGGGCAGAGTTGAAATGTCCTGAAAAGTTAGCCTTATACCCATAAATAAATCTTGGTCAAACTGGGCCAGCTAGCTTTTAGTGAAATATAATCAAGGTACATTTTCATTTGTATTGTTTAGTAATTTATCTTTATTTATTTAGCAGTGTGTGGTACACAGCATTATCTATAACTCTATATTATATTTCGTTTAGTATAAGGTTTGACAGGCTTGCACGACTAAGCTGACTTAAAGCTACCTAATGTTGGGCACATCAAGGCATGTTGGGTTTTGTGTCTAGCAAACTTAAAAAATACTGAACACTGGTCCACAAAAAACTTTGGTAAGTATAAAATGGTAAAATATGACTTTCTTACCAAAGCTCACTTGCTGTGATTTATTATATATAAAGGCTGAAACAACCTCAGATAAGTCTGATAACAGTTCAGAGATTTACAAATTCTGCTAAATGTGCATAGTTTGTGTTATTTATGTTTGTGTTATTTATGTTAAAATGTTGTCCCAATAACTCTTTGTAATTTGAATACCTTTTGACTTAATGGTATGGCAGCGAATACTTAAAGTAAAAATGAACAATATGTAACAAAACGTCAATCTTAACAGATTTTGACTCTGACCATTGTAATACACATCTGACTTCTTCCAACCGTTATCTTTATTTCTGTTGTGAGAATCTGCTCAGGTTTGGTGTGTAAAAGAGAAGTCTGCAAACCCACTAACCGATGAAGGAATAAGGAGAGAGATGGATAGTGATTTGGGAGGGAGGAGAGGACTCAGAATGATGGGGGGAAGCAAACAAGTTTCCTTTTTTTCTTTTTCCGAAAAGGTCAATTCTTGCAGTTGGCTGGAAACTAAGCGTTTTCCCTCATTTGCTCTTATTGAGATTTGTGACATGACACACATTTTTGGTAATTTCCCTGTTCTCCTTATCCTTTCCTTCCTTTATGCTTTCCTGGTCTAAGTTGGCGTCCTGTGTGTGGAGCGGTATCATGGTGTTTTATTGTGGAGGTCATGACCAGCATTAATCCTCAGTGTGAAGGTCAAAGCCAGAGGAAGGTGGCACTGTCATCTTTAATTCAACCCTCTGTGATGGACTGTTTATGTCAGCTCCTCTCCCTCCTTCTCTTCCTGACACTCCCTCTTGCTCCTCTCAGTTTGCGGTGATACAGTTGTAAAGTGTAACCTTGGAGAAAGGGGCTAATCATCCATTCCATAGCTACCCTTTCAATCTCCCCCTCTCTCTCACCTCTGCCCCCCTCCCCGCGTCCTCTTCCTGAGATCCTCCTCATGAGATCTTCCTCCTTTTGGATGGCACTAACAGCTGTTTAGGTATTTCATCAGGGTTACAGTATCTTTTTCTTTTAAATGATCAGTCTATCTCCATCCCTCCCCTTCCTCTCTTTCTCTTTTTCTTTGTTTGTCCTGTGGAAGGACGTTTGTTTTCCTGTGGGGAAAGAGGCGAATCGACATCTAAAGATGAGTTATTGATTAGCAAGGAGGGAGCAGAAGTGAATGTGAGAGGAGAGTGAGTGAGTGACTGAATGAATGAGTGATGGGAGGGATGGATGGATGGACGGAGGACAAGATGACACATACTGTAAGTGGACTGTATATCTGATGACCTTCCATACAGTCTATATATACACACACTCGAGCACACACACAAAAACACACATGATAAATGCAAGGTAAGCACATTACTACTCAAACGTGACTCCGCCAGGTTCTTACGTTGTAGAAGTCTCTTGACAGCACAGAACAGTTGCAACATCCAGTAGAAAAGGAAGCACACGACATTCTACGGAAATTCATCACGTGGCCATATTTCATGCACAGCACGGCCTATGCACAAGACTCGTCTTATGTGAATACAGACTACAGAGTCAGAGCCATCAAAGTAACTCGCCACGCCGGCCTACCAGCCACTTTTGGCGTGGCTGCGAATACCTGGTGAAGAGCCCTTGAAACTTGTTGGCAGGAACAGTGGTATGGTGTGTTGACTCACGGTACGGTGTGACAGCTTCGGCACAGGCCCCGGTGAAACTGACAGCCACTCAACCACACGTCTGTTTCCATGGCTCCCCAAATCCTGACGCTGCGTGACAGGCAGGGATGAGCGCCTCAGCCGGGACTGGAGACTGTTGCTATCTCTGTGATAGGATAATTATCTCTCACATTCAGCATTCCAGACCAGAACAGAGAACAACTGGGACACAATCTGTACAAACACCCGGCTATGAATACATTAATATCTGGCCCACGCTCGACAGGCAATCAACAAACTGCGGCTTGTCGCACACCCTGCGGAACGATAGAAGCGAAAGGCAAAGATTTCCTATACATTACTAATGATTGAGATGGATGCAACGATTTATTGTCTAGATCAATGTAGATTCGGTACACACATGCATACACACATTCACGTAACGCTAACCAACAAACGGTAAATTGACGAAGAGAGGATGACGCAAACAGAACTGTTTACTGTGGTGATTGACATGCAAATACGCCATTCGTTGTGACTAGACGGCATTATGTACTGTGAGCAGGCAAGCCGCACACAGCGGTTAGAGACGCTCCAGGTCTGGACTGATTGAAGTAGTTTGAACAGTGAGTGACACGGGGCTGTGATGCCGAAGTGATGGCGAGAGGGGACTGTCTTTGGAAGCATTAGTCTTACTTCCAATTCGTTGATCAGCTGCGGAGGAATACAGACGGACTGTAGACACTGCGGTCCTGGCCGGCTACATGTGTGTGCGTGTTTGTGTTCTGTGTTGTGTATGACAATGATTCTTTGTGTGTGTGTGTGTGTGTGTGTGTGAGAGAGAACAGCAGGTAGGCTGGCTAACTATGGGACACCTGTGTGAAGCAGCCAGAGGGACTAACACCTCCTTCACTAGCTGGTGTACTGAGTCAGTCTCAGCCCTCTAGACAGGCTCTGCTGCAGCTGCCTGCCTGTATACCTGCCTGGCTG
Organism: Esox niger; assembly: GCA_016801105.1. Lineage (NCBI taxonomy): Eukaryota > Metazoa > Chordata > Actinopteri > Esociformes > Esocidae > Esox > Esox niger. Next base: position 42,139 of record JACXGJ010004320.1, read on the forward strand.
GCTGACTGCCTAGATGACTGGCTGACTGCTCCCCCAGGCCCAGGTGCATCTGCTGCTCTATAGCATGCGATATGTTAGGCTAGCCCTTCTAGGTTTAGCGCATTAGTGGCGGCGTCTATGTCCCCCGCGGACACGTGTACACACACGCAAACACGTGCACGTGCAATCACACACACCTGTTTACTTCTGGACTGTTGGTGTCTAATGAGATGCCATTATTAGTGTGATGAGACAGGAAGACTGATAATGACTTCTTGGGATATCGATGTATCTCTGTCTATATATATTTGTATTCACAGAGAAACTAATGTCACTTCTTCACGTTGCCCCGGATAACGACGTCCGCTGAACGACCCAATAACAACAATGATCATAATGGCAAAACTATTTAAAGGTTGGCTTTCAGAACTGCAGGGAAAAGGACACAGGGAGATGAGGTGAAAGAGATGGAAAGAGTGAGAGAAGGAGAGAGAGGCAGAGGGTAAACACACAATGGATGATCAGTGAAGTAGCATTAGCTTTGTTCACACAACCCTAGCCTCGTGTTCCTCCCCCTTCCTCATGCAGCCTCTCTTACTTTCTTGCTGCAGCGTTACCATGGCGACCGAGAAATGTGGGAATACCTCTGTCCTTCAGAGAGAGGAAGAGAGGGAGAAATAGAGGGAGATAGAGAGAGAGAGACGGTGAGGGAGGGAGGGAGGGAGGGAGAAAGATGCAAGGAGCGTTGGGAACGAAAGCAGACATGCTGACTGACTCAGTAGACATTAAAGGCCTTGTTTTGTACTTAGAGGAGCCGTTAAAGCCTGAAACATCGTGACCGTGCACGCACGCACGCGCGCACACACACACATACACACACACACACATATACACATACATACACACGCACACATAAACAGGAATCTGGTGAGTGGAGGACGACTCATAATGATGGCTCGAATGGAGTGCATGTTTGATACCATTCCCTTTATTCCATTCCACACATTATTTTCAGCCTGTTCCCCAGTATTGAGGTGCCACCAGCCACCTGTTACACACACACACACACACACACACACACACACACACTTAGAAACAGTGTGCGTCAGCATCAGCTACACTAATGTATTCCTTCTCCCCCAGGCTCTACTTCTGTGAAAGCAGGCTGAGTTAGTGGAATGATATAGTGGACACATGTTCACCAGCCTGGCTTCTATATGTTTATCTCCCTCCCGGTCTGTCGCCACCTCGCCTTAGCTGTGCTGTGAGGCCAGTGTTACTATGACAACCTGCGGCCTAAAATAGTCCACTCTAACCCCATTTGCTTCCATAATGTGCTGTGTTTCAGAGTTTTTTCTCTCTCCCTCTCATTGCCCAAAATTCCCTTGTTTCCCCTTCCGCCTTGCCCCTCCACCCAACCCTTAAAGTGACTGTTGTATTCCTGGGGTCATATTCTATTTACCACTCTCTCTTTCATCCTCACTGTTCTCCTCTGTCTCTCTTACTGTCCTGTCTTCTCCAAAGATTCAGTTCAAATTCATTTTATTGGCAGCTTGCGTTTCCATGGAAACATCTTGAAACCATGGCAACTATTTTACTGAGCCAAACGCTCTTTCAAAACTGCTGCATTCATCCCCCTCTCTTTACCTTCTTTTTCTCCCTCCCTCTCTCCATCCCTCCCTCCTGGTTCTCCATCCATTTCAGAACTGTGTTGCTGTTGAATTCAGTCAACGTGTGTGTGTAAGCATGTGCTACATTGGCAAGCAACAGTTGTGTTCGTGAGAACGTGTCTTCTGGAGTGTGTGAATGAGCCTGCCAGCTGGTCAGGTAAAGCCTACTGTCTATCTGCCATGTGAGCTAAACATGATTACGTGTTGTCAAGCCTCACCACATTCCTCCCTGCACCTCTAGTCATCTGGTGTTACACAAAAACAGACCGAGCTGACTGCCAAAACTCTAACTCCACCCCCTGCCAATCACTGACTCCACCCCCTGTCAAAGTCTAAATGCACCTTGGTGAAATCCAACATCTTATCCCAGCCAACAGCAAGTCATCTCAGTGTGGATGAAGTGAACAGTGTGCTGCCGCCGCTGAACTCCCTGTGAGGTGCTGATCAACAGATCCATCCGGACCTGTCACTGAGCGGCCCTCTTCTGGCTACATCTGGGACTGCCACAGGGACCAGTGACTGAAGAGACACACACACATACACACACACACACACACACACACAGAGAAACAGGACAGAGGGACAAAGACATAGCAGAGAGAACGGTACAGGACAGAAAGACAGAGAGAGACAGATAAAGAAATAACCATGATAAACGTAATTCATGATAAACGTAATTCATGATAAACCGTTTCTGTTGGAGACCTGATGGTTTATGTCACAGCTGAGTGCTGCTCACTTAGTAATGCCAGATAAACAAGCACATAAAGTAGACAGGCGTTTTAGGCCAAACGACTCTCACCAGAGGTTCCATCCGGTCAAATATATTTAGGGCCTCATTTATTGGGCCTAATAGATGGGAGGTGTGATAGTGTTGCATGGACGGATGGTCAGAGCCAGGCTACCGCTAATGGATACCGGTGGCTAATTGCCTCTAGGACGCTTTGAAAATGTGAACGTTCTGGCTTTCCGGAACAATCCTGAGTAAGTCTATGCTTGACCTGATACAATGAATACTGCTGCAGTCGAATCGGTGTAAGCGTCTTGCAACCATCAAAGGGCTCATTCCCGAAGGTGAACATAAGAAGAATTTTTATTTCTATCCTTCTATGGCTTCAATCGTGACGGTGAGACAAGCGATGTCTCCCATGGAAAGCAAATAGACAAACTAGACGTCGTAATCCGAGGAAAACGAGTTGTCAAAAGTGCAAATGGAATCTGTCCTACTTAAGATGCGTTGGAGATCATGTATATGGTGCTACTGAAGTGGCATTAGCGGGCTGGTCACACGCATAGATAACCTAATCACACTGCCAACAACACCACTGTGGTTGTAATCAGAGTGTCAATGTACAGATACATGTGAGAGGAAGAGGGGGAGACAGAAGGGCTGATATGCCTTCATACCCACCTTTACATTGCTCATTTTTCTGACGTTTGTACTTTTCTCTCCTCGTCTGTGTTTTAAAATAAAAAGCATTTTGTATTTTTCCACAGCCAGTAAAGGGTAATTAGCGTAATTGTTTTAATGAAAAGGCCTCCGGGCATTTTCATTCTGCCAGTCTGTGAAAGCAGATGAGGCCTCTCACCTTCGCAAAATGCAAGTGTCCCCAAACTAGAAGAGAAAAAAAACTCCCAATTCGATACAGAATAAAAAACCACAACCGCTTTAGCTGTTTATCAATTAACATAAATACAAATAGAGCGAGAATATGAATCATTAGTAACAGCACATATAAAAACATAGCACAGTAATAAACATACTGCAGATGAAAGCACAGTATTCACTAGTCAATTCCCCAAAGCCCTGCAGGATTTACACAGCGAAGAGGAAAAAAAAACAATTCCAAAGCCGTGGAATGAATAACAGGTATATTCAGTTATCTAGGCCTTTGAAGATGGGCAGAGAAGAAGCGAATGGAATTGAGCGCACAGGGTTTTCCCAGTGCTGTGCGGCCCTTGAGAACAGACCCTATCTCCCAAAGTGTAGAGATTAGGAGTCTGTGTAGCTCCCTGGACTCTGGGGAGGGAGTGGGTGGGCTGGGCCGCAGTAATGAGAGAGATGACTGATAAAGGCTGAGCGCAACCACGGCCATACGAAGACAGTTTTACAGCCAAGGATCTGGAAGTCAGACCGGGACTTCGGGAGGAGAAGCTGTTTGGGAAGGCGAACGGGGATATCATGATCGACGGACAGACAGACGGATACATACACACTTACGCGAACCTCCCGTAAGAGTGGTCCGTTCCAGCCAGTCACACTTGCTAAGGCAGTTTTTCAACAACAGTTGTGATCCATCCTGCTGGAGGAGGGCAGCTTCTATCGTAGCAGGCCGGACAGTCCACAGCACCCTCTCTCTCACAGACAGATACATGGTCTCTCTCCCCCTCTCTCTCACACACAGATACATGGTCTCTCTCCCCCTCTCTCTCACAGACAGATACATGGTCTCTCTCCCCCTCTCTCTCACACACACACAGATCCATCGTCTCTCCCCCTCTCTCTCACACACACACAGATCCATCGTCTCTCCCCCTCTCTCTCACACACACACAGATCCATCGTCTCTCCCC
>JACXGJ010004321.1:0-46253 GCA_016801105.1 Esox niger
GGAGGCAGGGGTGATGGGTGGGTCACAGGTGGAGGCAGGGGTGATGGGTGGGTAACAGGTGGAGGCAGGGGTGATGGGTGGGTCACAGGTGGAGGCAGGGGTGATGGGTGGGTAACAGGTGGAGGCAGGGGTGATGGGTGGATTCGCACCCACATGCTAGCAGACCAGCGCACACCAGCCTGAGTAACCTAACGATTATATAGTCAGTAAGAAATGTGCTGTTGTGATTGGAGAGATCACGATGTCAGCTGATGCATCGCAGACCAATTATCTCTTAGGTTTCCCGGCTGAACTACAATGCCTTTTCAAAAAATGGCAGCAGTATCATTCATTTGCCATTTCATGTTACCTTGGTCCTTTGTCGATGGTGAGACTGACCGTCTCTTTGGTCCTTTCTCTTATTCTCCCTCTCTCTCTGTCACCCTCTGTACAGTGATGGTCCTGCTGATCGTCACCATGCGACGGAGAAAGAAGGAGCCCCTGATCCTGGACGAGGAGCGCGACGTGCGCGAGAACATCGTGCGCTATGACGACGAGGGCGGCGGCGAGGAGGACACCGAGGCCTTTGACATGGTCGCCCTGCGCAACCTCAACGTGGTCCGTGAGAGCAGCAATGTGACCCGCCGCGACGTGACCCCGGAACCGCCCTCGCTTTTCCCTTCGTCCCGGCTGCTGCCGTCCTACAAGATGGCGCTGGTGCCGCCAGACAACGGCATCTTCCGCGAGTTCATCTGGGACCGGCTGAAGGAGGCCGACGTGGATCCGTCCGCGCCGCCCTACGACTCCCTGCAGACGTACGCTTTCGAGGGCAGCGGCTCGGCCGCTGAGTCCCTTAGCTCGCTGGATTCTCTGAGCACGGACTCAGAGCAGAACTATGACTACCTCAGCGACTGGGGGCCACGCTTCAAGAAGCTGGCCGACCTCTACGGCCACGGCGACGGCGGCGGCAACCTCTTCGCCTCCTAGCCTCTTTGGTCAATTCCAGCAAAAACCGCTTTGGCGCGGAAAACAACCCGAACGAGGGAAGGAAATTTGAGATGTCCGGTGAAGGATGCTCTGAGGGGACATTTGATTGGTGTGTTTAAATGCATCAACGGGAATGGTGGTTTTTCCAATCAGAACGTTTTCTTTGTGGCTGGGGGGCACTTGGTATGCTGGCTGGATTTTTCAAAATAAGGACTTTGGGAGATGTTATTAACTTTATTTAAATTTATGGAAATTATCTAAAGGTGGGGGAACATCCTTTCGACGGATATCAGCGCAGAAACGTCCAGTCGCTTCTGCTGTCACAGTGTTGTTAGAACGGGAACAAATATCTATGCTTCAGTGGTGTAACAACAGTGACATAACAGTGTTTTCCTTCACAGGGTTCATCTGTAACATTGTTTTGAATTGATATTTATTGAAAATATTCGCAGTTTCTTTACAAAATGTGATAACTCCTAATCGGTTTAGCAGGAGATGGTTCACTGTATTATTTTGTCAATTTAGACTTAATCTTAGTGTTTATTCAGCAGGGCTCACCATAAGGAAATGGTTTTAAACAAAAAATATATATTTATTATCGGACAAGTGCAGCTGGTCTTTACCCCTTCTCTTCCATTTGGTGCCTAATGAACAGGGCCATGATCTCTCAACCATTTGGAGGAACATGAATACCATATTCTTTTAAGCAAAAAGGCCCCAGGGTTTGTGATATAGCCAATATGTCACGAATAAGAGCTGTTCTTAGCCATGAACCAACGCTTACATACTAGAAACAGCAATTAGCTGTAGTATACTGGCGATATACCACAAACCCCTAAGGAGCCTTACTGCTATTATGAACTGGCTACCAATGCAATTATATCCGTCATATTAGGTCTCATATGCCACATCTTTTAGCCAATCAGCATTCACGGCTGTAAACCACCCTGTCCGTACCAATATTGAGACACCTGTGAGGGCTGTTCCCTGTCACACTCATGTTCTGAAATGCTTTGGAGGGGTTTGGACCTGCCTGCATGGCCCTAAGCTAACACACCTCTCATATCGGTCCATTCACACACAGCGTGATGCCACTTATGATATTTAATCCGGTGATGGTTTTATTTTGACCAATCACGTCAGATCTTTTTCACAGTGGATTTTTTTCTTCGGTGTAGAACACAGGGCTGCCATCGTAAAGACCAACTGAGCACTGTTAAAACGTCCCTCGGTAAGAGGGGCTATTGACGTCTGCTAACGATGGTATAAATAAGGTATCGAATGCTTGGACAACGACATTCAGGTCCAGGAAAGATGAAGCAAAACGCTTTTGTCAGAAGCCGGAAGCCTTGTGATCACCGGCGGTTAAGGCAGCGTATCGACGTATTCAGTACACGGTTGGCCAAGCAGTTGTGATGTTTGTTTGACGTGTGAGGTTACAACGTGGTTATGACGTTGGCCAATGCCTGGTTGTCAGTTCTTGTACTTGTCTTTCACAGAAAGAAAGCCGTAGCAGCAATGGCGACAAAATATGTTTTGATCAGGTGTACTGATAGTGGTTAACCGCGTGGTGGAATTGAAAATCTAGCAAATGCACATGGTCATGCGCTGATAGCAGTGTGTTAGCGGAAATTTACAGGAACGCGATGGCCACCAGGTCAAGGAGTATGATAGACAATGCAGTCCACATGCATGTTCCCCAGCTAGGTTTCACCAGAAAGGTCTTTGCTTCGGGCCTTTTTGACCATGTAAGCAAACCCAAATGCGCTGATGCTCCAGATACTCAGTTAGTCTAAAGACAGCCAGTTTTATTGCTTCTTCGATTACAGTTTTCAGCTGTGCTAACATAATTGCGATTGGGTTTTGTAATGATCAATTAGCCTTTTAAAATTATGAACTTAGCAAACACTACGTGCCCTTGGAACACAGGAGTGATGGCTGATGATAATGGGTCTCTACGCATTTGTAGATATTCTATAAAAAATCTGCTCCAATAGTCATGTTACCACTTTAACAATGTCTACACTGTGTTTTTTTAAATAAATTTGACGTTATTTTAATGGGATTTTTTTTTAAATGTAACATCTAAGTGACACCAAATATTTGAACAGTAGTCCAAGTAACAATTTATCACAGTGTGGGATTTAGGTTTGACTGCTAGACGTTTGGGTGATATGTGCCCACACTTCTTTATCCATCCCTGGTGTCGTAAATCACTAATATACACCTTTAGAGGATTCAGTAAAAAAAACACTTTAAAATATACCATTTCAAAAAATGCATTTAGGCCAATTTCTACTACAACTGGTTATTTAGTAATTTAACTTCCAAAGCCCTGGTACTAATGACTGAGGTTATTTTTCTTTGAAAGTGCTGTTGTCTTTAAGTAAACACAATTATTTCTTAACTGGTTTGCTAAATGGAATTTAAAGGGCAATCAAAATCTCGTTAGGCCTGGCTCAAAGTTCATATAAATATATTTTTAATCACGCAAATTGCCCAAGATCTGCTGTAAGCACTCGGATGTGACATGGGGTGAGAAGCTACGCTTTACCACACAAGTGAGTGGATACAGAAGGATACACCTACACCCACATATTGAAATGCATATCAGTAATATTATGTTTTATATTTGCTGGAGTAGGAAGTTTAAAACCATGAAGCTTTTAGCAACCTTCCATTCTTATACTCAGTTGTTTGACATTTGGTGAAAGTGGAGACTTGACAGGTTGTGAATGTCTTCATGTAGATGTAAAGCTGGATAAGTTCTTACGGAAAACACACTGAGGTACTATTGACGAATAGAGCCACAGGTTTTATTGATCGTATGTGTAAAACATTTTTGTTAGCGGCAGCACATTTTGTAAAGCCATCCCCTTAAAGGGATTTGGCATTTTATCATTGGCCAACATGGATATTTATGACCCAAAAGGTATACAATATGGTGTGCTTTAGCTTCTTGTTTCTCTTTTATTGTCTTACATTTTATTTAATGTAACCAAATTTGTGATTATTTGTTGTGTTTTTATTTTAACGAAACACTGTACATGTCAACGTGAGACAAAACGGTCTGCTCGTTTTCACTCTGACCTAGGGACTATTGACATTTGGTGAATCTCAAAGTGGCCTTTCCTGTTACGGAGGAAAAATGGACAACATGTTAGGTGACCGATACAGTCTCTATTAGGGCAGCCTCCGTGTCCGCATTGGCCGAAGACACACTGAAACCCAATACAACTCAACACCCCTCCGCAGAAAACCTCTGCTGTAGGGTCTCTGGTCCGACCAGTCCTGTTTATTTGTACATAGAAAGAAAGAGGAAACGAAACACCTCTTTTTTGTAAACGACATGCCAACGATAGCACTTGACTATAAGTCACCTGTGTAACTTTCAATAAAGTGATACTGTAAGTGTTGTTTCCTTTTAGTTTTTTTGTGAAGGAATTAAATGGCCCTACAGTTTCGTGGAGTTCAATTGATTGATGTCATTTGCAGTCATTTTTGTATATTTCGGTAGAAGCTTGTGCAGTAATCAATTTATAAAGGGTTAAAGGTTTTGTCCGGCACAGATTTTATTATAATAAAAATAGTCATAAGAACTCGAAGAAAACTCTTACCTGCAAATCAAAACATACTATACACACGCAAGCAAATCCCAGTAGTTTATACAGCACGATGGAACTTGTGCATTCTCCAATGGCTAGCTGAATAACAGCAGTGGCCGCCGGTTGATTGGTATGATACATTCGTGTTTTGTACCTGACACGGCCAGACGTGATTACAGTCATCATTGCAACATTGTTGACACAGGAAACGCATTTCTGCAAAACCACACCAGACATTGTTCATATATATTCATGGCATGAATTCATCATTTTGTATTGTAGTAGATTATTCATCTTACGCGTTCACTTCCCAGATGCTTGCTGAGGAGACTCTCGGAACATTAAACCCACCGTAGCGGTTTACTTCATATGTGAACAGTGAAAACGAATCTGAGGGGCGTCACCCTAGTAACAGTAACAGGTTTTCGTGCAGTACTCATTATATGTCCGGAGTGGCAAAAGGGCTGGTGGTATTTAGTTGTGCCCTTCAGCAAGGCGCGTGACACTAATTGCTCAAGTCGCTCTGGATAACAGCGTCGGCTAGATAACTAAAATGTCAATGTTAAATGTGATTGGTCAACAGCATTGGGCCAGGAACAAAGCGGTCGCTCATTATAATCCTGAACTGACATTGTAACGTGTGTTGCTGAGCCCTTGAGCACAGAACTAATTGCTCCTGTAGGTGGCTCTCTGTTAGAATATATGTAAATGTTATTTGACCAGCTACTGCAAAGCAATGCAATGTGGGTTTGACTGAATTACGCCCAGATAAACTACAATTTAAACTTGACTGAGGCTGTTCTTGTGGAGGTAACTGCCCTCTTCCTCTATGGGAAGTCCTCCCCTGAGCAAAGAATCCAATAGCTTTTTGCCTTGGTTTACCTTCCCAATGTTTTTGTTTTGCTGCTTAAAATAGGTTTCAGTAAGCGGCAAGTTTCTTTATTCTAATGAAGGCCTTTTGAACCCATCACCTGAAAAAATACAAAGTAACATGTTTGAAATGAGCGCTCCTCTTTGTACTTCTGTGATTACCTCAAGACAAAGACCTACGTAGCTGCATTGGGGAAACGTCAGCGCGAGCAGGACTCCGTCTGTACTCGGGGAGGGCGGGGCTTTAAACCACAAATAAGAACCATTGTGCTGACCCTAGATTAACATGCAAGTGAGCTCGCTGCATGATTTAATGGATGGCGCTTGATTAAAATTCGCCACATTAGCTCGTTTCACCTCTGCAGCCCCCACCTTTTCTGTGTTCTAACTGCAGATTAAATAGAGCTGTTCTTCTTTTTGTGTTTTCTGTAGAATAACATTGCCTACTTGGATGGCTTCTTCTGCACCTGCTTTGACGGCCAATGTTTGCAATTAGGAATGAAAACAACAATTATTTGCTATTTACACTGCCAGTCTGTTTCCTGCTCATTCCTCATGCTGCCTTAATGACACTTAATGTAACACTCCATCTGAAAAAAATTAAATGAAATGATTGCTTAGAGCGCCTGTCTGTGTCACGCTTATGTTTGAATGCTGTAGAACAGATCTGTCATGTATGTTTTATAACATGTCATGTTTAGGAAGCCAACTCAAAAGCATATGTTTCAGTTGTTCAGCTACTGTAACGGGAAGGGGATTTCAGATAATGTACGAATACAGACACTCAAGGGGGTTAAGTGTATTAGGTATATGTACTGAATGTAATTTCTACAATCCTTATTTTATTTCTAAACGGTGAAACCAATACGTACTCAAAAAACATGAAATAAAATGGGAGAATCTATACTGTCTTGCTTGTGATGCTGTTGTGCCTCATAGTATCACAAGTGTAGGGACAAAATAAGTTAAGAAAGTCTGTCCCAGTAATTACGGAGGGCACTAGATAATGAAAGGAGTTTTGACTGTGCAGTGAGACGGACTGTCAGACAGACAGACCGCACACTCCCTCCAGACACTGAACTTCAATCAGAATCAACCGACCTCATCACTTCGGCCCTTAATACAAAAATCAAACGTCGTATCACCTCCATCCCCAGGTCTGGTCTTAATATCTAAATCAGACGGGGTCTAAAAGGTTCCTGTGGGTTTCCCAACCAATCAAGAACGGGGTAGGAAAGGGCCTAAAGAATCCCCCAGTACTCCCAGGGGCACAGAGAGCAATCAGGGACTCACGGAGCTATCAGGGCCTCAATCTGTTTTACTGCAGATTAGTCTTGGCAGGCCTGTGTCTCCCAACCACGGGAGGACGCTGAGGGCACTCCACACGGTTGGTGTTGTGCCCACAAATCAAGCACAGATTACAATTCAGCCCGAGAAAACTTTCAGCGAGTGTAGGGTGAATCTCAGCTTGAACCCCAGTGTAGCGTTTCAATCATCTGAAACCATTTAGAGGGTCTACAGGTCTTCAGTGAATAGGGTTTTCTGTCTGGTCTCAGGGTCCTCTCTTGGATATTGGGTCGTACTAGAGCAGTGTTTCCTCAACCCTGCTCCTGGGGGCTCCCTGCCCTGCATGTTTGAGGTCTCTCCCTGCCCAAATACACCTGATGTAGCTCATCAAGGACTTGACAATGAGCTGATCATCTGAATCAAGTGTGACAGAGCAGGGAGAGATTTAAAGAATGCGGGCGGGGTGATTCCAGGAGCAGGTTGAGAAACGATGTTCTCTGAGTTCTTTGAGTATGCAAACATTAACATTTAGATTTTCCCTTATGTAGAAGTACTCAAATTAAATAACTGATCATGGGATGGTACTAAACAATGCTGTGATGCTCTATAGCTCTGCGACATCTTGTATTAGTATAATTTTGTAGAAATGTATATGATGTACTCACTTTTAAAGACAAAAGCACAGGTAGAGTCAGTCACTGAAGTCAGAAACTTGGTCAGTTATATCACACGTGATAAAAAAAACACTTAAACAGAATTTTGGTGAACTTCAGTTCTAGCAATAGGAAATGGTCCATTTAACCACAGAAGCCCATAAGCCTCCTGTGACCTTACTGCAATTTTGCGTTTTAGGTCATGTTTTCGCATGCACCCAAATTTCAGGTGTAAACATTTTATTAATCAATATAATTCCACGACATCTGCAGCTTTGTTGTTGATGTTATTTTCTGATATTGCAGTGTAACAAATGATATATAATGCCCCCTTTACATTTATCTACCTAACAATTGCAGCTCTCTTAAATGTATCTAATGGGTGCCTGGAATTATATGTCACTGACCTTCATATAAGCCTAGAACAGCTCTTACAGTCTACAACAGCTCTTCCAGCCTAGAACAGCACTTCCAGCCTAGAACAGCTCTTCCAGCCTAGTTCAGCTCTACCAAACCAATGGCATGTCCTTTTGGTTGACAAGCTTCTAACAGTTCAATAAATACATTCCATATATACAATCAGAAGAAGAATTATTATTATTATTTATATTATAACATATTATAGTATATTTTCATTTGTTTATGTTATTGTAGATTTAAGGGTCCAAATCAATTTTAGCAGGGTGCCTCTTCTATGGGCTATGTAGGAATAAGCATCTCAGTTGATAAAAAAATCTGTGAAAGCTCATTTTTACATCGATAAAAACTTAATAAAAATGTGGTTTCAGCATTGGCTCAAGTGGAACACTTGCCATTGCCTTGACCTAGTGCGTCTCTCACAAAGTCTGTATGCCAGACTTGTGATGGAGTCTGCTATTCAACGCCCTATTCAGGGCATCTTAACGGCTTAAGTCCCTGATGTGCTGGAGCGTCTCTACGTTGCACAGACAACGAAAGCTGAAGTGTGTGTGTGTGTGTTGTTGATGTTATTTTTTGGCTTGTTCCATGAGCCCTGGTCTCGACACGATGACATTTTGCTCTGATAATCAGGCTTTGTCAACGGCTTGCTCTCGCCAAATGCTACCATTCTTCCTTGGTGTTGTTCTCTAATTAGCCCTTTCAGTGGTAGGGATGTGGCCACCGGTTTAATGCCCATTTTGCACTTTTTTGTTTGGTCGAAGCCTCGGCAGTGTGGGTTCAGTCTGAAACATGGAATCAGAATCGAAAGACAAGCATGCGTCGTAAGAACAAATCCCATTAGACAAATAATATTGCGGAGAAAATAAAAATGTGAAATATATTGCTTGACCTTGCTTGATCACGGTGATTAAACGGCGCCTCCAATTACGTTTGCCGCGTAAGGCGACAGTTACACGTGCATGACAATGTGTGGCACGTTCCAGGTTACGTGGGCCTTTACGCGTATGAGAACAACGGTTGTAACCTGCCCGTTGCATGAAGATACCTGCCCATTGCATGAAGGTACCTTACGTTGCTTATCTACAGTTGCCTTTATGTTCGTTGATTCGTAGGGTGCAGTTGCTCTCGATTTTCCAGGTTGTGTCCTGCTATCCCCTTGCACAGTGTGCAATATTTATTGTAGAAGTGTGCCGTTCGTGTGTCCGTAAGTGAATGTGTATCGACCGTCTTGAATTTAAATACATTTGCTGCAAAGGAGACGTAACGCTGATTCAATACAGGGAGGACATCGATTGTGAGCTCCGCGGCCGTAATATTACGTTCTTCCAAACCTCTCATCCGTTCTCCTCAGGATGAATGGATTAAGTCACTCACATAATGAATGCGGAAAAAATGAGCCCGGTTTTCGGAGGGATGTGTGATTGTGTGATGTCCCCCTTTCTGATGTAAAACGAGTGCAGTCTCAGCCCTAGTTCTGTTAATGTCAGTGTAAAAGAAGATAATCAAGCACTTTTTGACTCCTTCCTAACCAGACGTAGCCTTATAAAATGTGTGGTACATCGTTAAGTGTGTTTAAAGTGAGTCAGAGAAGCTGTCCAGCTGGAGCTGGTCTGTGCATGTGTGTGTATCAAAGAGACGGATTGTGAGTGTCTCTGTGTGACAGCTCAAGTGAATGTGTAATTGCTTTGACATTTTCCTACAGTATATTCCAAGAACCTGGTGATCTCACAGTCATCCCTTTTTCTTCAATCTCTGGGACCACTTCTGTGAGGATTTCCAGTCTGTTGACAGAACTTGTTGTCATTGTCAATAACAATGTGGCCGCAATTCACTTGTCTGGTTAAACAAACACAAAGAAAGTATAATGATAATAATTCAAATATACATTGCCTTCATTTTATGCCATGGAATAGAACACAGTCCTACCTAATGACGAAAGCAAATACATTTTTTTAAATCCATGAAAATTATTGAAAATGTATCAATACCACTGGCGTAACTATCGGGGTTGCGGGGGCGTGGCTACACCAAGGCCCGTGCTGGGGGGTGGGGCCATGTATCCAAACCTTCTACCAGGAAGCTCCACATGGAGCTCAGATGCATCCTCTGTCCTTTGATCATCCTTGAGATGTTTCTAGGACTTGATTGGTGTCCAAATGGGACACGTTAAATTGATTGGACCTGAATTGGTCTATAAGGTCGCACACGTCACAGTGCATATCAGACTAAAAACCAAGCCATGAAGTCCAAGGAAAGGTCCATAAATAGATGGGGAATGTTATAAGAAAACTTACTAGGACAATGAAAGTTCCCAGGAGCACAGTGGGCTCCATCTTTGTGGAGTGGTAGAAAAGTTTGACCATAACTTCCTAAAGGGGTCCGTCTGGCCTGTATAAGTACCCAGGAAAGAAGAAGGCAGCACCAAATCTGCTACCTATTTGGTTGAGTGGATTTTATCCTTCCAAAGAAATGCAAAGCATTTTCACTGTATAGATTCTATTTCTTTAATATGGCCTGCCTCTTCTTCCATTTGACATCTGAGCCTGTACATGCTCCATGCATTACAAATGATTGGACCTCAATCAGATCATTCAGAATCATTTATTTTTGAACATGATAGTTTTCCACACAGTAAAATAACTCGTCTGGCCAATTTACTGAACCTGTACAAGTCCGGTGTGACAATACAACCTCCCTGAATGGCTTTGCAGTTTCTCCCAAGGAATAATCAAAGCAACACCATTGCTGCCGGAAAAGCCAGATTAGAAGCCTGGCAGAAAATAACTGACAGAGTAAATCCATAAATGACGTGGCATCAGGGCCGGTTCTTGGCAGAAGTGACATAAGCAGTCACATAGGGCACCTGTCCGCTAGGGGGCCCCGAACAACTAGGGACCCCTGACCACAAGGGGTGGAGGGGGGCCCCAAAAAAATTTGCACAGGGCCCGCCCAAAAGGCTAGAGTTGTCACACTGTGACATGATTTAATAATCAAATAGGCCTGGAAACATATGGGTGATTATTAATAATAATGTATAAAGCACTTTTACAGCAAAGCTTATGAGATTAATTGTCATGCCTGTAACCTTAATTGTAGTGTGTCCTAAAATATGCCAGAATTCCAACAGTGGGTCCACCGAATAGCCAATATACTGTAGGAGTGGTGTTTTATTCAATAAATAAAGTGTTTCTCATAACTTCATATTCTACTGTTGTAACCCATGGGAGGATCCCTGCAGAAGATGAAAATTGAATAGAAAATAATACTGCAAATTGTTTTGAGGAAAACATCTACATGATTATTGAAGATGATAACAGTAATTATTGCTCCAAACCATGAAAATATTGCATCCTCACACAAGCATTCACGGAGAGGTTGTCAGGTGAACTAGTGTTTGCCTCACTCACAGTATTTTGTTTAACCAGCTGTGATGGAACCAAAAACTCAGCAACTCCCGCCCCTGGTTAATAGAAAATAGATATGTTTAAGGAACCCTGAGCCATTTTTTCTGAAATACCCCTCAGGTGATTCAGACAATAATAATAATTATAAATAAAATAACAATGTATTAGATATGTAAAATTATTTATGCAAATGAAAATATCACATTCAAATGCAAATATTATTTTTTAAAGTATTCTGAAAAATAATAGATAATCCTGGGTCTTTTCTTCCTCTCCAGTTTTGATAACGTTCAAGAAATTCCTCTCTTTTTCCTTTTTATTTGAGGATCATGGAATCAAGATGCAATAAGCAGGAAATCCACACCTCTCCAACCAGGACTGCACGGTTGGCGTTTCACCTGCTGAGTTAAGGGATGCTATGGGCCAGCAAGGTGTTCTCAGCTCATTATGGTCTAGTGACTCCCTGCAGCGGGTCGGCAACCTACAGCCTGGCTGAGGTCCACTGCCAAACTCAGTTTTTTCCTGACTCACATGTTTGGCTGACTTCCCCTGCAATTTGAGAAAAAGTCGGTAAGCTTTGGTGGAGTAGTTTCGGAGTTGACACAATAAAACTGGGAGAAATGATGAGAAGGTATGCTTTCTTAAACTTTTGCTTATGTTTTTCTAACTCTAAGTAATATATTCACAACACCTTTGGTGTCAAATGACAGTCAACAATGTAAAAAAAAAATCCATGTACAGTATGGTTTAGTTTAGCACGACAGAGTGAGAAGTACAGTATGGTTTGGTTCAGTGCGACAGATTGAAAAGTAAACGTTGACCTTGACATCTGTGATACACAATCTCAAGGTCATGAAACACATTTTTAAACTTGGTCTACAGTCGTTGTACCTGGCAAAGAGTATCAAGAACTGACTGGAGTGACGAAGCATTTCATGCATATGGAGTTTGGGAAAAGATTGATCTGTTTTCCAATGACGAATGTGCATCATTCATTCCGAATGGGAATACAGAACTCATAGAAAGCTGATTTATTTCCTAGCCAGAGCAGTGCTACTTCAAAGAATTCAGACTTCCTAATATTTAATCATCGCTCAAACCTCTGCAGCCGTATGTGGGTTTAGGAAAAAGTTCTGTGCGTGAGTGTTGATGCAGCGATGGTGACATTGGTGAACTGTTCTTGATTGATGAAAAACCGAGCTCCCAGAGATAATGTCTTTAGGCGAATTAGTCAATAGTTTTAAACCCGGATGACCACACTAGGGAAGAAGGAGAACAAAAGCACTTTTTATAAAAGTGTGAAATTGGAAAAAAAAACAGAGCTGTTTCAATCTTCTTGATTTTTCTTTTAAGTTGGCACTTGAGCGGAGAATAATTATTATTGATTCCAATGCATTTTCCCATTGTTGTCCTAACTGGGTTAGTGGCTTTTGTCAGGCTTCAGTTACACTACATAACTATGGCTAAGAGGGTTAATCAGGGTTTCATTGTCTCTGTGATTGGAGGGGGGAGATTGGGAGGAGGGAGATGGGGAGGCGGAGCGAGTTGGGAGGCGGAGGGAGGAGATGAATTAGCCTGCTGCTGGTGCTCTTCTAGTTGTCGTCTGTGTCTGTCACCCTTGGAGTAATGATCTCCTCAAGCACCCCATCCAGGATTACCGCCGTAACTGCCTTAATCAGGTTAACCTCTGCTCAGACAACAACACTGACGGTGTGCATACTCATTGCCATCCTCCCTCCTCCACCACTCCCAGTCCCTCCATCCCTCCTGGTCCCTCCATCCCTCCTGGTCCCTCCATCCCTCCTGGTCCCTCCATCCTCCTGGTCCCTCCATTCCCCTGGTCTCCATCCCGGCTTCCCCTCTAAACGAATTCCGGATTCACTCGTTTCCCCTTTTTCTCTCTAGATTTTTTCCTTTAACCCTTTCTCCTCTTTCCTAATGGCCTGTACTCTCTCCAGATCTCTTGAATTATGGTTGTAATAATGCTTTGGGATGCGGTCCAGATAGGTTCCGCCACATTAACTCGAACCCATATGGTGGCTTGCCTCATGAACATACTGGATGGGGGTATTTCGGTATCACTCATAAAACCTCCATGGGGTGTTTTGGCGTTCACCGCATAATAAAATAGTTTGGGAACCAATCAGAGGCCGACTGAATTTATTCCCCAATTAGAATATTGAAGTTCAAGGTTAAAATAGAATTAAGGATGTTGAGCAAAGTACTGCTGTGCATAAATGTTCAACTGTTTTTTAAATATTTTGTTATATGTTAATATGTCATTTTTCCTCATCTAAATTAATGCTCTATTCGGCAAAAATTGTCCCTGTAATAAGGATGATATTACAAAAAACAATATTTTGTGAAATTAAAGACATTTGCCTTGGATTCCACTGGCTATCCAAGCATTTTCCTCAAAACCAGTCTACCATTAAACTGTTTATATCACATACTAAAAAATAATAGATTTTGAGTTTCAAGTGTATAAAATTAAAATATCAAACAGAACAAAATGTCAATCTAAAATGTTTAGTTACTTTTGAAAGGTACTGTATAAAAAAACATAGAATCTAATAATCTAAGAGATTTTTCATCCAATAATAAAATCCCAAACTAGGAATGTCTGTCAGTAGGAATGTTAACTACTGCTTCTCACCTCTCCCCAGGGCTGTGGCCAGGAATCCTAGGCCAGAATAATCCTTGAGGTTGACACGCCTGTTGCCTTGTCTAAGATCACTCCACACACACTGGCCACATTGTCTCCAGAAGCCAGAAGCAGCACTTTAAAGTGTGATATTCTCTATTTATTTAAGATGAGTTTTTTTAAGCTAATTCGTTTATCTTAAAAATATGTATCATCAAACAGCGTAGGCCAATTGTCCCGATAACAGCCACGTTTATTTTAATAAACAGAAAATATGATATTTCTCATCTAAAGGGGGTCCTGAAATATTTTGTCGGACACAGGAGGCAGAAAGGTTGAGAACCACAGTGCTTGACTGCTGAGATTGCATTAATCTGCTATATTTCAGCGACATATGTATTCGTATCAGATGGGTTGATTAGGATCAAAACCATCTTTTAAAGAGCCTTGTACACAGGCCTACTCTTAGAGTGTGGTCACTCCATTAATGTTTGTGTAAATGTAAATGTGTTCGTCACGCAAGACTTTATCCCATTCTGCAATTCATGGGGAGCTTTTCCACAGCGTCGTGCTAAGCCTGGTCCCTGGACTTAGATCAGTAGTAAATCAAAGCCAACAGTATTGATATTCCATGACTGGCCGTGGTTTGCGTCCAGAGCTCTCCTTAACCTTAGACAAATCATGCCTACTCAGGTGTGAAATGGACAAGTTAGTCGGCTGCTTTCGACATAAACCTCGAGCTATACGGTACAAGTTTTATGTTTCTGTCATAAACATTCAGTTACGCAATCTTCTATTTTGGATTATGATAGTTGTAAGGAAGCTGAGACATTCATAGATTACATTATTTATAAGGTCAATCTGCAATTGCTTCATACTGTGAATTGTTTTTGAACGATTTAAACACAAAGACAAATAGAAACACCATTTATTTTACAATATTACCACCAATCGTCATACCCCATCAAGACCCGAGTGTATGCTTGTTATACTCAATTGTTTACAAACATTATTTGGCCTCTGATTAATATTATATTTTTCTCAAGCTCTATGACTGAATAAAAGAATAACAATATTCAGTTCCATCCTGAGTTCTTTTCTGAACTGCTTTGAAAGTGTGTGTGGCATTGTAGCTGCCGGATCTGCCATACTGAGAGGGTGTTATGTTCCTTTGTTGGCCTTGTCCTGCCAGTTACTTGGTTTTTGCTCTCATTAGGCCAGTTGTGAAGTTGTGTAGCAGCTGCTTTGTTTTTGGTAGTGGTCACCTTGTCGCCTCTCCCTCCCGAGTCAGCTGGTTTGTGTGCTGCGTTGGAGCTTGACTGGTCTGCTGTACTCAGAAGAAGTGCTTTTTTTCTTTTCTTGGTTGGCCTTTCCTTGCTAGTTGGAAGCAATCAGGTATTTTGTTTTGGCTCTCTAGGCCAGTTAATCTATGAAGTTATGGATTTTCCTGGGTTTTACTCACCAATGGATTGCTTCCTAGCTTGCAGACTGCTCTTACCAGGAGACACGGAGAGGAACGGTGTCTGCTGCTCAGCCTCTTACTGCTGGTATTCCCCAAGGCTCTGTTCTTGGCCCTCTCTTCTTTCTACACACCAAGTCTCTTGGCTCTATCATATATGCACATGGTCTTTCCAAGCAATGCTATGCAGATTACACTTTTCTCCTTCCCCCTTTTGGGCACCCAGGAGGCCATATGCATATCTGCATGCCTAGCCAACATCTCTGCTTGGATGTTGGTCCGTCACCCCAAACTAATCCTTGACAAGACTGAGCGGCTCTTCCTTTGTGGGAAGGCTTGTCCTCCCATGTCACCTGCTTCTTCGTGCTCAGCTTGGTATTCCAAGCTCCATTCCGCATCAAAACTGTGGTTCTTGCCTAAGGAGCAACAAGAGGTGCTTCCCCTCCCAACCTTCAGGCAATGCTCAAATACTACATGCATACCTGACATCTTTATTCAACCACCTCTGAGCTTTAGGCTGTCCCACTTCTTTTGGGCAGCTCCCGATCCACACAACCAAAACCTTTGTCTCTGCTGGTTCCTCAATAGTGGAACCAATTTCCCTTGGAGGCTAGCAGAGCACAGTCTCAACATATCTAAAAGTCTTCGAAACTCACTTTTCATAGAGTATTTAAAATAGTTCCACTACCACCCCCTCTGTCAGTTGTCCTTTGTTTACTTCTTTGTTTGTGTTTATTACTTGTGTGGTCTTCTCCCCAGCTCTGACCTTTGCCAATAACAAATCCCTTGATTAGCATGCATTTATTGATAATCTGTCTGTTTGGTTCTCCTAGCCCTTTTAAAACGTATGCACTTACTGCAAGTTGCTCCGGATAAGAGCGTCTGCTAAATGACAACAATTTAAAATGTAGTGAAAATGTATACACCAAATACTGCAGGTCATTTGCGATAGCATCTGCCAAATTAGCTAAATGTAAATGTGAAACAATAGTGCGGAGACAGCTTCATTTTCGCTCGAATATCGGATTGCTCTTTTAGTTAATAAACGGATGCGTCATGGCACCGATTTGCATTGCTGCACCACAGCTGGTGTCCCCGACATAATGTCCTCACCTCTTCTCCTGCCATAATCCCCCTCTGTTTGTGCTCCTCTATCTGTGGGAGAACTGTTGTAGTGACTTCTGCTCCACAAAAAGGGCTGAGAAAGCTTCTCCCACTCTTGTTTTTTGGTACAATTGCGTGGGGAAATGTTGCTAAATTTTATTAAACCACTAGCAGCCCCTGGTGGAAAATCTTGCTTTACCAATAAAAGTCATTAGAGATCTGAAACTCATTGACTATAATGAAAAAATCTGTCTGCGATAGCATATAGTAATTAGCATAGAGTTCATTTGATAGGAAATACACTAAAGCACTGAAAATGTGTCACTTATTTAAAAGGTGCATCATTCAGCACCAAAATAGATGCTTAAACCATTAGAAGATGTCTTACAAGAAATGGCCTAGAATGTTCTATTTCACCTTTGAGCAAGGGATTTAACCCTAAATTGCTCCAATGCTGAGGATAATAAAGACTGATCCCTGTCCATTAACACAATCTCTCCGGATGTCTCAGGAGGAGTTTGAATATACAGAAACATGTCTTTAACCAGAAAAATGTAAACAATATCTATTTGAATGTACTTACAAATGTATGTCATTTTTCTCTTTTCTCTCCATTCTAATTCCCTCCTAGTCTCATTCTCTCTTGCGCTCTCTCTCCCACCCTCTCTCCTTTCCCTTCTCTACCTCTCTTTCCCTCTTAGTGTTCTCCAGGAGATTTGCCCCTCAGATATCTTCCGGAGGTGGAAACGGCTTACAGTCTGTTTGGCCAGTGAGATTGAGGGCAGCCCCTCAGCGCCGCCACCTGTTCTTACTGGGGATCGATAAGTGGAAGAATGAGTAATTACAGTGCCATGATTTAAGAGAGGCGACTGGAGCGAGAGAAGGACTCACAAACATATAGTTTCAAAGTCTATTTTTCACACACATTATAGAAGATGTTGTTGCAGGCATAGTGAAACGCCTGGGTCCCAGCTCCTGCAATTCACTGGGTTGGTTGAAGTCACGCCATTATGAGCAATTCATTAAAACACAAGACAAATCCACAAATACAAGGACAATTATAAATGTTATGTGTCCAGGATATAAAACAAACAGGTGCAGATGAAATGTGACCAGTGTTCAGAGTCACTAACAACTCCCACTTTCTCTCTCTCCAGGGAGGGTGAAGACATTCCTCTTCACCAGAGAGCTCAGCTCATTTACAACCTCCACACAAATCTAATGGGTTGATGCCTGCAATGTGGAGGTGACTTGCCCCGCCCCTTACCACACAAAACATATGGAGTCACAGACAGTACAGGCACTGAGACAGCCTGCTGGAGGGGCAGGGCCATTCTGGTCCTGGACAAGAGTGACTAAGACAGAGGTATTTCTCTGGCCATTTGTGTCCTGGTTTGGGCGGGGATCAAGAGCAGACCAGCTGGATCTAAGAGAAACAGTGTTGGCAAGACCACCTCTGAACCAACAGAAAACTGTTAAGAAGACCACCCTGATCCAAAAGAAACCGTGTTAAGCAGACCACCCTGATCTCACAGAAACAGTGTTAAGTAGACCACCGTGATCTAACAGAAACAGTGTTAAGCAGACCACCGGGATCTAACAGAAACAGTGTTAAGCAGACCACCGTGATCTAACAGAAACAGTGTTAAGCAGACCACCGGGATCTAACAGAAACAGTGTTAAGCAGACCACCGTGATCTAACAGAAACAGTGTTAAGCAGACCACCGGGATTTCGGAACAAATTAAGAGACCTCTGCACCTCTGCAAAGGTATGTTTTGAGTGAGGAACAGAATCGTTCAGTTTGCATTGGTCTCTTTATTTTAACCCTTCTTTTCTTCACTCAAAACCTTTTTGACATTTTTGGAAAGGAAAGACAAAGGTGCAGTGGTCTCTTAATTTTTTCCAGAGCTGTAGGTCCTGTATTCATTGTCCTCTCACTTCCAATTCAATCCTTATTTTCTGGTTAAAGGAATTGTATGCTTTTTTGGACAAAACAAGCGGTGAATGATAGAAAAGCAGCAGGTCAGATATCAAACACGCTGTAGCAGTATGTGAGCACCTGAGGGAAAGACTTCAATGGACCAATCTAGGACACATTTTCTATCTTTCTCTCCTACCTTTTATTAAGCTATTTTTCTCTGTTCCGGTGTCCGAAAATTCGAGTGTTTTAATATTCCAGTTCTCCAGTAGTCCAGTGTTCCAGTAGTCCAGTGTTCCAGTGCTCCAGTAGTCCAGTGTTCCAGTGCTCCAGTAATCCAATGTTCCAGTGCTCCAGTAGTCCAGTGTTCCAGTAGTCCAATGTTCCTGTGCTCCAGTAATCCAATGTTCCAGTGCTCCAGTAGTCCAGTGTTCCAGTAGTCCAATGTTCCTGTGCTCCAGTAGTCCAGTGTTCCAGTGCTCCAGTAGTCCAGTGTTCCAGTGCTCCAGTAGTCCAATGTTCCAGTGCTCCAGTAGTCCAGTGTTCCAGTAGTCCAATGTTCCCGTGCTCCAGTAGTCCAGTGTTCCAGTGCTCCAGTAGTCCAGTGTTCCAGTGCTCCAAGTTGAAGAAACACTTCTCCGACTGTGAAAACATTTACTTTTCTTAAAATAATGTCTTTGTGTTGTTTGCATACGACAAGCACATAATATAAGTTTTTCCACAATATTTGCTTATAACACAGTTTGTACGCGATGTCAACGGGACATGATGTCTCTGTATTTGTTTTCCAGGTGATCCTGTTGACAGTCTTATCATTGTTGTGGGCCACTCTGATCCTTACAATGCAATTCATTTCATCAGGTGTGCTTGCTGAGGCTGAAGGAGAAGTGTGACATCCATCAACAGCCAGGCCCCCCGCGGCTGGGTCTGCCGATCCCTGGCGTATCGCGGTGAGGATGAGCAGATCAGCAGGCCATCCACAGATGTTTCCACTCAAGTAACAATACTGAAGCCACATGGGTCTGCATACTGATTCAAATATTGATTCATTCACCATTACGTCATTTTAGATAAAAAGGGGCTTTTTCAAGGCCTTTTTGTGTTATAAGTAATGATTTGTATTGATTACTAAATAGCTACTTAATTGTATTAATTCCAATGGTGGGACTGGTGTTACATGACTGTATTAGGATCTTGGTGAGATCCACTTGAGGGGAAGAGTGGGTTTAGGTACTGTTGTAATGCACTGACGGAAAGTCTTGATGGACATTTCATCCAGCGCTGAACATGTCAGAGCACACAGCCTCAAGAGGAAGTATATAACTACATAAATGCAAACACAGCATTTACTTCTTCCTGTGTTATACTATTATACTAGCTAGGTAGCCACTAGCCAACCCCCTAACCCTACGTACTTGGTTGTCACCATGTGAGGAATGTGAGGTCCCTTGAGTGTATTTTTTTAAAAATAGATTTTTGACCCATACCAACTTGCTAAATAATTCTCTAAAAATAGAATTTTTCTATATCCGTTTTGGGAAGAGCACAAAACTGCATTTAATTGCATGACTCATGTTTGTCACCAAACCAGACTTGGAGGCACAATTGTGAGTAACAGGATGTGTTCTCATTTGCAATACTGTTGACCTCTGTGATGTCATTTAAAGGTCACTTTTCAACATAATTCCGAATGCGAAATATTAGAGGACAGCATTCCCAGGTTTGGATATGGAAATACTTAACAGACTATGATACAAGTGTCATGCCAATTATATGTAAATATTAACAACTATGAGAAATGCAAAATCGTTAAATAGCAGAAAGGAGTAAGAATGTTTCAAATAAATTAAAATACTAAAATCGTCCATAATGTGTTTCGAACCAATTTGTTTGCCATAAGTTTGCATTGTATTGACACCTATGTTGCTTGACCAACCCACCTTATTTAATTTTTGCCGTTGTTTCAAAATGCTCAGGTCCCTGTTTAACCATATCAAATAATTAAAACAAACAACAACAAAAGGGGGCCCCAATATTTCAGCCCCTGTAAGGCCTTGCATTAATCAGGCCCTGGGGACCCGTAACAGTTGGCACACATGCAGATGGAACGAAGGACTTCACCGGCGAACATCACTGTCTTTGTGGAAGACTCTCAAAGAGGCATGTGCATTACAGAGATAACTGCCATTGTTCTTGGTTGTGGCTCGGTGTATTGAGCACCAGTGGCAATGCTGCCAAGATGACACGCCTGGGTTCAAATACTATTGCAAATATTTAATATATATATAGCATACAGCTCTGGAAAGAATTAAGAGACCACTGCACCTTTTGATTTCCTAAGGGGTTCCTCACTGCAAATTGAACGCTTCTTTTCCTCATTCCAAACCTTCATTTTCAACCTTCAACTTTTTTTGGAAATGAAAGAAAAAGTTTCTCTTATAAGTGGTCTCTTAATTTCTTCCAGAGCTGTAAAATAGCTTGTGACAGATGGCTGAGCTCTGCACATTTTCAAATATTCCATTGGTTTCAAAATTCCAGCCAGCTTAATAAAATTGTTAGAAATGTCTAATAAGGTTTGAACCCAGGTCTGGGAGAAAGGGGTCTGCATCACAGAGGGAGAGCTCTCAGAAGAACAGGCAAGAAAACGGAAACATCAAACAATCAGTGAAATACAGGAGTCATGCTGCTTGAAACAAAAGATTTCAATAGTGGGAGGCTTTTGTGTCTGGAATGACTGTGTTGGTGTATTGGAAGCCTTGGAGGCAAACGAGGAGAGAACGATCCAGAACGAAGCACGGTTAGAAATCACATTTCACAAGTAAAAAATATGCAATGACTGACAGCCAACTGTCCTTTGGTCTAATATGGGATTGGGTAGTGTTTAAAGAACAATAATAATTTGTCTATATTCTTTCACCCCCTTTTTTCTCCTTTCTCGTTTTTTTTTATTTCCTATATCAACATGAGCTTACCAAAACCGTGAAAAAACGGTATGCCTGGATAATGTTCACAGTCTACCCCATCAGAATCTGTTTTCATTCCCAGTTATAATAACGCGGTGCTCATTACCATAAACGGTTACCTGTTTCTCAAAAAAATATCCTTCTGGAAATATCTGAAATTCTCTCTGACAAAGGTATGTAAAAGATGAAGCCGTTCTTCAAACTGCCCACCTCAACATCAATTTCTTGGAAAATCATGTTCTCACCAGCAAAATATCTCAGGTAATTCATATTTCGTTCAACAAGAAGCCCTTCTCACTTGCTCTGCATTATTTTCAAATCCAATAATTCCTATTTACAGTGTGATCCACCCTCAGTTGTTTAAAGTGTGTAAAAGCACTGTGCTGTTTGAAAGGAACGGAGGCGCAAATAGCATTTCAACATGCAAAAAATACAAGGAAAATGAATATGAGTCTGTGTGAATGTATGTCTGGATAGTCCCTTCCTGTTTCTGAATGTTATTCCATTTGGTACTCAACAACCATGACCCTGACTCCATGAAGGTAAAATGTGTCTTTCCCACTGATTTGATTGAAGCAATGTCATCGTTGACCGACACCAGGTCTTGAGGTGTGCCATTAACATAACATTAGTCTGCTTATTGAAAGGTGTCATATTTTCTAATTGAACAGCTGTTTATGGCAGAAAAAGCCATATCTGATCAGAGTCCAAGGTTACAGTACCCTTAAAATGTATGCAAAGCCACTTTATGATATTTGGCCATATGGTGTGTTGTTTATCTTCCCCAGGGCCCATACAACACAGAGTGCCTTTAGGCTTTGTCAAACTTAAAAGGATGTGTACAGAATTGAACCCAGTTGGCTTCTACAAAACAAGCAGAATTAATGGCACAAATCACCTGGCAGGTGTCATCAAATGTAAGAGTTAAAATGCGACTTGGAGTTGCACTATAAAATAACCACTGACACATCCAACCTTTAATGTTTTACTATCAAATGGTAAACTGTATATATAGTATCTTGTATAATTTAGAATACAATGCAAAAAAATTGGTCATTGAACATTGTGGCCTGTACAGACTCTGATGCAAGAAAATGCCATCAGTAGATAATCTATTCTAGCACTGTCTATGTGCAGGTAATGACAGGGTGCGTTTGGACTGTACTGTCAGGGGATTTGAGAGATTGCATATATTCAATTGGGATTAAAATGACATTGGCGAGAAATAGATAGGTTGCAGATGGGGGAGGTTCAACTCCCATGGTAGAATGTAGAGCTACATCGAGAAAGGAAACAGTGAGAATTTTTTTTGACGGTTTGATCTTGGGACACAGGAGGGTTACGGCTGAGATTGGGGTGAACGAATGGGTCCATCTCTCGCATGTTTGTTTGGTCCGTCGCAGATGCCGTTATATTTAATGCACATATAATTCTGGGTATTGGTGTGGGCTTTTTGGCCCGCTGGGTCTTCTGTCAGGAGAACAGAGGGTTGGGGCGTGAATGGTGCGAGTCTGAAAGTGGTGGTGGTGGAGCGATTTTGGGAGGGTGACGCAGGAAATACGATCCGCACCCACCTTAGTGTTATCTAAATAAAAACATTGTTGGCTCAGAACAAGTTTGCGAGTTAGTTTCTTTAGTCTTAACAGTAGACTTAAGACAGGACGGCGGGCTTTGAGATGAGTGCGCTGTGTGGCATTACATCTGCTCCGTTGTATTTCCGCTCTTCGTGTAGCTTCGATACGATACCTATGGGAACGAAATAGGTTTAGCCAGACACTATCTGCAGTTTTAATGCAGACATCTCACCACTCTCGCCTGGAAAGGGAAACAGGTCTTCAGATTTTATTGCGCTTAGATTCATGATATTTTGTGGTATGCGTCTGTTGGCGGGTGTATTCATTAATAGACTCAAACAAACTCAGTCAATAAATAGCTTTTATATGGCTCATCAATAGCAAGAGCTCATAAATAGCATAAACCTATTTGGGGATATACGCAACGCAATGAGGGCACTTGAGTCCCACAGTTAAACACGATAAGAAATGTTTTGTGTTATTGCCTTTTTCTACCTTCAGTCTACTGAGATTTTCCACTCAATAAAGCGTCGTCACTTGGGGTTTAGATTTCAGGTAGGCTACTTCCATCTTTTGTTGCCACACGCTTTTCCCATTGCCGTCATTTCTGTTTTCATATGCAAATGATTTAATTAATTACGAATATCCGTGTCTTTGTGAAAGGGTAGAGGATAGGGGCGAGGGCCACTGCAAAATGAAGTCTCTTATATTGTGTTTATTCTTTGAAGACCTTAGGCCCCAATATACCTTTGAATGACGATTCAGACCTTATTAATTCCCTGAAACAAAAAAAAAATTCCCTACGGAGTCTTTGAAATGTCTGTTTTTTTTCATAATCACTGTATATCTAGTTTTGTGTTTATTTATATAACTTGTAATAATAACTTACTTCCTTGAATTTGACGTGACAGTCTTGATTAATATTAGGACCACGCTTGATCTGAACTGTGTACTTTTGGAGTGTCTCATGTTGTTTACAGGACTCAAAATGTCATAACGTTTGGCTAAGTCTTGTGGATGGATCTATCTGACAAATAAGACACCATAGTGAGCTGCTGCCCGTTTACAGCTCTGAAAAAAATTAAGAAACCACCGCACCTTTTCCTTTCCAGAAAAGTTAAAAAGTAATATTTTGAGTGAGGAACAGAAGAGTTCAATTAGCAGGGGTCTCTTAATTTTTACCCTTCTGTTCTTCACTCAAAACTTTCCTTTTCAACTTTTTTGGAAAGGAAAGAAAGAAGTGCATTCTCCTCTTAATTTTTTCCGGCCCTGTATATTCTATAATACTGGAAGTGAGCTGG
Source organism: Esox niger (assembly GCA_016801105.1). Lineage (NCBI taxonomy): Eukaryota > Metazoa > Chordata > Actinopteri > Esociformes > Esocidae > Esox > Esox niger. The sequence goes on from JACXGJ010004321.1 coordinate 24,171, forward strand.
CTGCCTTCCTACCGACTGTGGTCAAAAGCAAGGCCCGATATAAGGAATGGGTTTCCCTTGGGACTAGGATCTGATGTCTACAACACATCAATGCCAGCCAGCAAGTCCCCCCCCCCCCACCCCAAGGTGAATTGAGATGGCTCGTCCACCCTGGCACACGGGAGCCTAGCAATTACACAGGATCTCCAGGAGACCAACCAGGACTTATGGAAGGCCTGCAGCACCTAACCAAAGAAGGCTGAGTTACGGGCTGCGTTTGTTTGTTTGTCTTTGTGTGTGTGTGTGTGTGTGTGTGTGTGCGGGCAAAAATACATAATGATTTACCAGACCGAATATTACCGTTGAAGTGGGAGTGAGCCTCCCAAAGCAGCCGGATGTAATGCAACTTCACACTTACATTTGTGAATGTAGCCAGACGGGGTGTACTGAAGGTAATTCATACACTACACCGGGATTGAACACACGCCGAGGGCTGTGGGGACATATCGGGCGGGTGGAAACAGGCGTGCGACCGCTGCATTTCCGGAGAGCCCTGTGGTATTCAATGAAATCCTCGTCAGTCGATGCAACACAAACGCAAACTGCACCGTGGAAGCTGAGGCTTTCGAATGGCGTGAGAGAGTGAAGTCAAACCACCTGCAATGTTCAGCCTTGAGTTGTGCCCTGTATAATACCATATATACACGTATCTAGTTCAATCTAAACTCAGAGGGCTGCACATTGTAGTGCCCAACTCAAATAGGTACTCATTACCTTGGACATATGCTGCTTATTGGCAAGCAGCTCATGTCCGTACCCTTTATTTATCCTCACCTTTAATGAGGGGTGAAAATGGAGCTGGTGGAGCCTTCTCTCTCCCAAGACACCATTAATCTCTAAACATAGACACACAAAAAAAGAACACAATCAGAATGTCTCTGATAGGGACCAGAGGCTGATCGAGTGGTTAACACACTCGCCTCCAGAACCGTACGCGCTCCCCACCCCCCGCGGCGGGGATCCCGGTTCAATCCCCACGTGAGCCCTGTGCCTTTCTGCTCTCCGTCTAATCTGTTTTCCAGCTTTTGCTCCCGTCCTTTCATGAAAATATGAAACACGTTTGGTATTCTCCCCTCCTTGAAAAACGAATGTCTCCCACACCCCGGTTCCTACTGCCCTCGATGTAATACTACAACTGTCTGCTGTTACTAAGATATTCACGATTCATTGGACTAATTTGATTGGTCTTTCCGGTGTTCAGTAACAAACCTGCAACCAAAGTCAACTGACATTTTAAAGGGGTAGTTAACCGATTTGCAAGATTTTGTTGATTTTTCCAGTGGTTTCAGATCACCATATAAGCTTGGATGTTATTTTAGAGGTTTTGAATTGAATCATCTTCTTTTACATTTATTGTGATAATATGTTTTAATCTGCCCTTAATGGGGTAGACAACAACCTTCAACCATACAGGCAAATGAAAAGAATTAGTATGTTTCAAATGTTGCTTTCTTTTAACCTTCAGTTCCTTGTTTCAAAGAGCACAAAAGTGTATGTTAATCAGGAGCCTTGCGGACTAAACCATCTAACCACCTTGTAGATTTGTTAACGGATTGACCTGATCTTCTCTGTGATTGGACGAACCAGATGAGGTCATACGCTAACGGCCCAATCGTGCATTCGCTTGCACAATCTCAAGGCTTGAAGGATACAGATACCTTTTTGGCCCTTAACATATATTCACCTTACGGTAGTAAGTCAAGGCCTCATGTTACAAATACAAAACACATTCTGTGAATGTGGCACACAAGACTTCATCTTCAACACGCTTTATGCTTGTTTTCCTCTCCGCGTCAACCCCTTGCTAGTGGAGCTTAAGTGGGTCTCCTCTCCGCAATGTGTTTGTGTGAAACCCGCATGCTCCGAGAGATTCGGCTTAACCGGCCACGTTGCAGTGCTGTAGACATTACCACAGACACTGTGGCAACAGCTAGCTGTTCTTTTGTCACCGTCCTTTGAAGCACAAGAGCGTTCCTCGGTCCTCCCTCGCCTCAGAGAGCTTGGCGTTCATCTTCCAAAGCCAGGAATGACAATGGAGTGAACCGCAGCAAGATGTGAACTTTCCGTGGAATGTTCGTGCTGCAGCAGAGACAGCACTGCCGGCAAACACATTTAAATTCTCACTGGGAGTGGATTACCATTGTGTCTTTGGAGGGCAGCCGTTGGTTCTTATGGAGCTTGTGTTGGCTTGTGAGCTTGTGACAGAGTAACATGAAAAGTAAATCCCCTCCGAGTGGCCCCGGCCCCCCTCCCTATATCTCTCCCCCCACTGAAATAAATTCTCATCATCAGCATGCATAATGTACCCGAGAAGGCAGGGGCCAGCTCAGATATGGGACTCCAACCTGACACTGTCACAGTGAATGGTGGATTAGAGAGGAATAGGGTAAAGAATTGGTGGAGAAAATCTTTTTCTCACATTTCTTTTAACTTACATATTGACCCAACTAATATATGTAGAATGGAATATATATATATATATATATATATATATATATATATATATACGTGTGTGTGTATTAAAGTCCAGGCGTTTGGTCAGCACACACAAGACAAAGGTATTCGAACAGCACTTTAAGGCCAGTTTTCGGTGGCTGCGGTACGGAAGCGGAATGAGGCGGATGATGACGCTGCAAAGGCTTAGCCATTCACACACAGACCCCTGGATTACTTAGCCTTTGATGGACTCAGAATTTAAAACCAATTTGCTTTCAGTAATGAGAATCTACATTAGAGGCCGCCGCCTAATTGAGAGAAAGTGAGGAGAAAAGGAGAGCAAGACCGAGAAGAGGGTGAACGTTGGGCCCTGGGTGGAGGTGGGTGGCGGCCGTGTCGGCGTTGGGGGGCGCAGTCGCATTTGCACTTTAATTACCAAGCAGGTGCTGCCAGTCCAACCGTAATGGCTGGGGTGGAAAGGTCAAGAGGGTTTAGCCGTCATTTTCTTCCCATCAGATTCTTTTTGGTATTTCACAGTTTCACTTTCCCATTTAAATAAATCAGCATCTTATTAGCAGACTTGATGGGCCGATCGAACCTCGGAATTAGTCCTTTCTTTTTGTTTTGTTTGCTCAGCACTGCAGGGACCTCCGTAACATGGGAAAGTTGTGCCACAACACGACATATTAGTGGGTAGCAGGCAAAAATATAACTATTTTAAAAAGCATTTCACACTGCTGAATCGACATCCATATACATATTTACCCCCCCCACACACACAAAACAAACACACAAAACACATGTATTTTCCACCTATTGGTTTATCGGGTCAGTCAGAACAGGAAAACCAAGTAACCCAGTTTTAGAAAAGAAATGTAACATCGTTCAATATGTATGAAAATGTCGCAATTTGACATTTTAAAACAGCCTTTTCTCTTAGATTTGCTAACACACTGAATGTACAGTCTATTGCAACTGACATGCAACTTTAAAGGCTCTAGATCTGTTGCCCTGCTGTGGCAACCTTTGGTATTACAATAACAAAACAAATCATAATATGCAAACAAAATATTGCCCCCATCATTGGTTCAGCCTTCAAACACAAAGCCTTGTGTAAAGCCCAAAGTATGTAGGTATTTAACTGGGTATAAAGCCAATGGAACACAATGTGAAAGCACAGGACTAGAAAAAACAATAGTTTTACACGGCTATACATTTTTTTTTCCATGGAAACACATTTCACCAAAATTTTGTTTGGCCAAGGAGGCAAATAGGTTGATAGACTTAACACATTTACGGGAGCCTCTTGAGCTTTGGTATATTTTGGTTCTAGTTTTGAATTTGCGTTTGAAATCCAAGCAAGGAATTAACAAGACCACATTCTGCAAATGGAATCCACCTTCTCATCAGGTGAATTCCAAGTGATGTAAAAGAGAACAAACTGTGGAGGGGTTATAAACCAGTAAATGTTCACATCAACAGCAATAACAGAAATGAACAATGTCTTCAGCAAGTATTCAGTATTTACTTATTTCATATTTTTATTCTATAAAGGATTTTTTTACGAGCTGACATCAATCTACACATAATAATACATAATGACAATTGAGAATTGAAATGAAAATCTGAAATATCTCAGGTCCGAGACCCTTGAGAATGACACTGTAATACCCCGTTTGGCAGCAGTTATAACTTAAAGTCTTCATGGGCAAACCTCTACCAGCCTTCCACAGTTTCTCCCATTCTTCCTTGCAGATCATCGCAAGCCCTGTCAGATTGGATGGGAAGCGTTAGTGAACTTCGATTCACATTTACAGACCTGTTCCAATTCCAATCCAGCGATGTCTGTGGGCTTCATTGCCATGCTGAAAGGTAAATCTGAGGTTGGTGTGCACTCTGGATCAGGTTTTCTTCATGGACCTCTTTGTATTTGGCTCTGTTCATCCTTCCCCTCAGCCATGACCAGTCTACTAGTCCCCACTGCCAGACGTAACAGTTGGCATTAAAGCCTAACATTTTCATTTTGGTCTCATCAGACCAGGAAATCTGTTTACCCATGCTCTCAGGGTCTTTGCAGTGCTGTAAGGGAAAATCCAGGCAGTGTGTCATATGCCTTTAACTCAGAAGAGGCTTCTGTTTAGCCACTCCACCATGAAGGCCTGATTGATGGGGTGCTGAAGAGAAGGTTGTTCTTCTGGCTGGTTCTTGCATGTCTGCAGAGAAACTCCGAAGCTCCGTTTGAGTGGCTATTGGGTTCATTTCAGTCACCTCCCTGACCGAGGCCATTCTTGCTCAGTTACGTTGGCCAGATGTTTCGCTCGAAGGGTCTAAGTGGTTCCAATCTTCTTCCGTTTCAAAATGATATAGCCCACTGTGCTCCTGGGAACTTTCAATGCTTTAGCAATTTCTTCCTGACCTTCCCCAGATCTATGCCTCACCAGTCTTGGAGGGCTCCGGAGGTTCCCTGGATTTAAAAGGATTTGTTTTCACTCTGGGATGCATCATGAAGTGTGCTAGTGCATATTGTCGGGTGTGCGCCTTTCTAAATCATATCCAATCACTTGAAATTCCTACAGGTGGACTCCAGTCCAGTTCTAGAAACTTCTCAAGAATTAGCAACAGATAAAGCTTGATTTGGAGACTCATGGCAAAACGTTTGGTTACTTAAGGCATTTAAATGGTTTTATTTTAAAAAAAATTGCACAAATGAGCAAAACACCTTTGCACGTTGTCATCAAGGGGTATTGTGTCTAGATTAATGGCAGCAAAAACAATGTAATCAATTATAAATTAAGTCCATGACGCAACATTTCTAGAAAGTGAAGGAGGTCATTGAAGTCACTGTCTCTTAAACTAGAGACACATGAACACCAAGTGAAATGTAGAGTATGTGAAACAAGTGATGTACAATACATAAGTTAATAATAATTGAATGTCAATTCTGATTCTGTAACCATACTGCCAATAACACCCACTTTAAAATGAAATACCAGCATCCAGGCCGCTCTGCCCAATCTCCTCCCAACGTCTAGTACTGAACTTCACACACACACACACGCACACACACACAGACACACAGACACACACACAGACAGTCTTACAGACTGTGAGCAATGTGCTAAAAAGAAGAATTGGGATTCGTGGGTGAGAGATGAGATTTGGTACTTTGAATAGTTATCTGCTGGCTACATTTGGCGGAGACCAGGGTACTGCTTTGGAGTGCTAAAACTATCTGTCATCGCGATGAAAATGTTAGAAGCTAGGTAATCAGGCTCTTTCTCTCTTAATATATGCAAAATCGCACAGCAAAGGGATACCCAAACCGGGAGGTAGGGGTTACATTTTACTTCCCTGACAAGAAAGGCAAAGGCTGATTACTGAACCTACCAGTTCACCGAGGGCCAGCGTTTTATGTTGTGATAATTCGTCAGTGGACAATAAGAGATTATCCCAAACACAGCACATGGAGGGATTAAAACGCCCATTTCCTGGTTCACTATCAAATGCAGCCCGACAGGGCCTAATTATGTTCTAAATTGGTCGGCAATAGGGTGATGACTTCTGATTAGCATGCTTGGCGGTTTTTATTGCATGTCTTTCGCAATGAGTAGCAAGGCTGGCTAAGTGCGCACTGTGATGAAGTGAGTAGAGGCTGTATAATATCTGATATGCCTGGACGCATTGGGCCTTTCACAAAGGTTACTGAATATAATGAGGTATTTATGTAGGCTTTTGTGTTTTGTGCAAACTCTCTCGCTCTTCTAACACTGCACCGTTGCCCTTTTCTGTGACTTTAAAGTCGACCAGACTTTTTGCATATGCAAAATAAATGGACTGGTTAGAGAGCCTGTGATATTCTCAACACATTCAGATTAAGTGACTGTGTGTACACATAACAAGGTTTTGTTTCATCTACACAGGGAGCTCTCATCCTGGATGGACTGGAATGACTTCCTTGAGTATTGGTTGATAAGCCTTGTCATTTATTGTTTTCTTTAAACCTATTGCAAAAGTAAACTGCATTATTACAACATCAAAAAACAATTTGAAGACATGGACACATGACAGTGGACATACAAAATATACTCAATATCAAAATAAATGCATGTACCTTAATACACACGGGATGCAGGCCATCTATGATTATGCAGCGATTCTAGAAATAATACCAACTAAGTGCATCAACATGGGGTTAGAAATGACCCAATCATTATTTGTATCTGTAATATCAAAGGTGATCTTATCTATTGCTCTAAAACAGCCTGAAAAATACTGCAGCGTGCTAAAATGAAATGAACATATCCTCTTTTGAAAGAAAATACCAAAATACAATTGCCACTGTAGTGTGTTACTGTAGTGTGTAACACACTACCTGTAAGAGATTTTCAGTTGGTGCTATTATAGACCGCTGAATGTTGTTCATATTGTGCCTATGTGTTCATGTAGCTACATGAGCTACTAGTTACTGTGCAAAATATCGTTTTCTCCACATTTGCAGTTATCTGAATAGTTGAGCATATTTAATAAAAACATATATATTTATAGAGTGAGCTACCTGCCCATAAGGTCACTTTAATGTTCTTCTCATTATTCAAATTCATTGCTTTCTTCTGACTCACCAAAAGAATGGTCTTGACCTTCACAAATGTTACCAGACTGTGGAGGAAAAAAGGGGGAAAAGGGAGAAAGAAGACCTTCTGCCAGCTGTCAGTTATCCACTGTGGAATTATAGCTCAGTCTAAATAGAGCGCAGGTTAACAAAAAATTATCCCTCAGTTTTCAGCCTGTCTAACCTCATACCTCAATTTTCAGCCTGTCTAACCTTATACCTCTGTTTTCAGCCTGTCTTGCCTGCTACCTCAATTTTCTGCCTGTCTAACCTTATACCTCAGTTTTCAGCCTGTCTAACCTTATACTTCCGTTTTCAGCCTGTCTAACCTGCTACCTCAGTTTAAAGCCTGTCTAACCTGATACCTCAGTTTTCAGCCTGTCTAACCTGATACCTCAGTTTTCAGCCTGTCTAACCTGATACCTCAGTTTTCAGCCTGTCTAACCTGATACCTTAGTTTTCAGCCTGTCTAATACCTTAGTTTCAGCCTGTCTAACATGTGTCAGCTTCCAAAAAACAAATTTCTCCACGGGGCTGTTACAGCACACATGATCCCACAAAACAATGTCTCTAATTCCTACTTGTCCAGAGAGAAAACAGTAGGAAATAAAAACAATTTTAAAGCTGCAAAGCTGAATGCCTAAAATAAGATCAATCGATCAATACATACCAGACACATTCTTATTTATATTTTGCTGAACATCCTTGCTTTAGGCAGCATATTGTTTACATATATATATACATATATTATTTTTTATGGCGGTGGATGTGAAAATGATTTGTGGTTCTGTTTTGAATGCTGGCAGCTGTTCCTCTTATACCGAGCAGAAAAACTCTGTTCTGATGAATAGCAAATTATTTGATGAATATCTTACGCTCTGATGAATATCATATTCCATACATATAAAGTGAAGTCATCTCATACAAACATGTTGAATAACTGATATGTAAATGCTCTGCCGCACATTTAGTCCCCGTTTCCCGGACTAAGAATACGTTTATTCCCGAACTAAGAAACACTTTCAATGGAGAGTCTTCATTGAATAAGCTTCGTCGTTGGAGCACATATCTTACCCAGATCGACACATCACCTCGGGTCACCATAATTGTGAGTAGTTGATTATTTCGTATGTTTCATTGCTTGCATCTTCACTGGATCTGAGTCATTGAGTTATATTTTGCCGAATGTTATATAGTTGTTCTCTTAATTATTCAGCATGTTGTCACCTCTATTTTTTTTAATGAGTTGCATATGTGTTTCCGTGTCATGTGTCTTAGACAATTGTTACACCGTATTTTCGTTCCTGGAGTCACCTTTGGTTGGCATGCCGATATTGTATCCAAACAAACAAGATTTTCATGATCCATCACTGCTCCCTCGTCGTTCTCTGCCGTCGCTACGGCGACAGCCGGGTGAGAACCTTCCACGTTAGTGACGCGGGGCAGGGGAGGAGGACGGATTTGAAGTGAGCAGACATGTTTTATGCATTTGCTTTCATTTCTTGGCGTTGTAATGGCAGGTACATTTGACCACTGTCGAGCACCTGGTGTGAAAAATGCCTAAACTGAACAGTGAACAGCACTCCATTTTCCTCAAGGCATCCTAAGAGTCCTCTATCACAGTGCATTCGAATTAGGTGTTTATCGAATAGGATAACCAGATTTATTGCTGTGTTGTGCCTTAGGTAAGACATTGGTCCAAGGAAGTTCTGCCTGGACCAGGCTAAGAACCAGCCCCCTCCTTGCTCTGGGGTATCCAATCCTTGTTCAGGCCATGTGTCCTCACTGAAGAAAATGGTCCTCGAGGCATACATTTCATTGTATCAACATATCACATTTTAAATGTGCCTTTTAAAGACGGAATTAATTTTATGGCCAGCTTGACCCATTCCAAAGTGTAAGACACACATACTACACAATAAAGAAGACAGACGGTCAACAACGGCTTTATTGGATTTGCTGCGGGGATTATGATGAATGGAGCAGGCGATGGAGGGCGTGCTCCTCATACTGGCGGTGCCCTGGGCTTTAATAACTCCCTGTGGTCAGTTAACGGAATGGATTATTGATCATAACTTACACTGAATTTTGGAGGACCCCTGTAGTCACTGGAAGAGGTCTTGTGGACGTCATATTCCTCTGTTTGTTGTTGAATGGGTAATGTAATAGGGTTATGATGCAAAGTGTGCAGTTATGATGCCAATTTCACTGCAGCAAGAAGATGACTCGAAGAGCGGGAGAGTTACAAGGACGCTGCTGTTAGCAGTAGAACATTTTCAAAGTATGATCATTAGATAATTGCACATATGATAGCGTTCCATTTTATTTGGGTTAAATGTATTCATAAATACAATTAAACATTACAAAAATGTGAACTGGTGCTTACTCTGATCCCAGATAAGCCAAATAAATGTATTACAGCCTGTATTAGTAAATGTGACTGGGTCTAACGCTGTCATGAGTGGCATATCAAGCTGCATGGGGCCCTCCAATGCCCCCCCCCCGACAAGCGCAGCACCTTGTATTGCTGCTTCAGGGCAGACTACAATGCCCCAGCCAGGAAGGCTCTTGCTGCTCCAAGGGACCCTCTGAGCAGAGGAAAAACGGAAAGCCGGCAGGCGTTTTCAATGACTTACTTAAACCCAGTGGTTGGACCCATTTGCTTAAAAGGGACCCCCGTTGTCCGAGCGCCGCAGGGAGAACCGAGGTGACATTGTTATTGACTATCTCCGGGCCAGCCAAACCCTTGTCGTCGTGAAGTGCTTTAAGAGGCTTGTCTGTGTCCACTTCAACTGAGGTTTGCCAGGATCAACAGACCAGCGGAGGAATTCCTTTCATGACTATTTACACCCGGGGAAGAGTTGCTAATGGTGTTCACTGACTGTAGTTCAGCATTTAACACGATTGTTCTGAGACGTCGTCACACCAAATGCGCATGTTTTTCGAAAAGGGATCCAAAAAGGGTCCTTTGCAAATGGATAAGGTTGTACCAAAAATAAGAATCATTTCTGGAAGATAAGGGGTTTGTCGGGCAAATAGTTTTGCATGAAACGTTTTGTATTCAAAGGACCATATATGAAATGAAATGGTTTGTAGGTGATTGTTTGTAATGCAAGTTGCATTCTTTGAAAAACAAGTACGGTTCTACATGGAAGCTTTCTAATCAAGAGGAAGCAATTGTGGATGAAGGTTTAATAAAACTATTGTGACCCGTCTATATTTTTTAATAACTTAGGAGTCTGAAGGTGGAAATAACTCTGATTTATCCTAGGAATAGTTCAGTTATGACTAACTGGGTTTATTACACAGAAATATGAATTCAGAGAGAACTCAGTGTCCTCGGGGACAAAGGAATTGTCTTCAAACAGGCTTTGTTCCCTCCTAGTTGCCTCTCTTCCCATCTCTTCCCTCAGTTCTGGGAACATCTCTGGTTAACTTGGACATCTACTGGCAAATTCTGAATTCTTGCACATATTTGTCAACTGAATTAATTTGGCTTCTTGGTATTTGGACTTGCAGTAGTGCATTGTGGTTCACTGATCATTCTGACAGATATAGAACTGGGGTGATTTCAGCATGATGCAAGGTTTTGAACGTATCAATGTAATATAAAATATGCCATAGTCCTCGGAACGCTGCACAGTTGAAGAAAGACAAAGTAGCGAGGATCAAGGCTGTCGAGCAGTTGACTTGCTGAGGCAGTGCACATTTTTAAAGGATTCATACAAAATGAAGAGGTAGGTAGGTAGAAGTCTACTTAGAAATATCAGTTGTGAAGGAAGGGACATTGATGCGTTCACTTATCATGACAATTTGAAGAGGACAAACAAACACAACATCGAAAGACATTTGACATAATAGTCAGTGGATAAAAATCACACTTTAGGATCTTACAGTCAAAGTGCTTTAATAGTATGGGCATCCACCATGAATGTTGTCCTGTCAATTTCCTCCTGCAAAACATTTAATCTGAGCTTACCCAAATCATCATTTACTTCAAAACCATAAACCAAAATAAATTAATCCTGGAAAAGTTCCAGCAAACAAAGTGGTAGGTATAAAGCAATGTGTCAATGCTTTTATCTTGACCTTTGTAGAATAAAAATAACTATAGTGTAATCATCAAAATAACTAATTATTTATTACCAAAACGTTAGTAGAACCCTTGACAAAAAGTTCTACCCTTCATTGACAAGGGGCTACTGTGCATCACTCCACACATTGGGTTCTAGTTAGAACCGTTCATATGGGGTTCTTTTTCAATGTAATCCTGGGTGCCACAGGGCTGTGTCTTTAGCCCTTTGCATGACTGCATGTCTCTGCAAAACACCAACTATATCATTAGGTTTGCGGGCCACACTGCTCTCTAGACCTAAACACGATACCCACAGACTTACCAGGGACCCCTCACACCGCAACCACACAAAGTTAATGTGCTTAATGTCAGATGGAGCCTGTACTGCAGCACGACTTCCCATAACAAGAGACTCAGAAACAGCTTCTCTTGGCACGCTGGACAGCTCACACCAGACTGCCCACACGCACACACACATCTTTGTGCATATTACTACTGGTTTTTGTATTCTGTCCATATTTCTTTTTTATTAATTTACTCTATTATTTCTATTTGTGTTGCATTTTTGTGAGGGAATTGGGATGTCATTATTTAGCTGGATGGTCCATACCTATAGTGTATCCTGTTCAAATGACAATTAAAATTGAAACTTGACTCTAAAACATGACCCAGTGTTTCTCACTTCCTGGCATTTCGCTGAAGTCCTAATGACCAATTAGGATTTTTTGCAGGATGTGTAGCAATCACAACAAATTTGACCATCTTTGTCTCCACAACACCAGCGATTTACAGTGGCTTTAATCCGAATCAAAACTAGGTAACACATTCAGAGCTATACATTAGGGAGCGTAATAACTAGAGCCCAACTAATTTTGCATTTGCAAATAAGCTATTGCTTATTAAGGACTCCAGACATCAGCTTCTGTAATATCTACAGAGCATGTCAGGATATAACTCAATGCCAAATTCTATGAAAAATATAACTGTGCATATTGTGATCAATGTGGGTGGCCTTCTGAAATTCTAAACCTTGTATGTCTTTTAATTTTTAAAGCTTACAAACAGCATGCACTGGCTTTTTGGTAATCATTCAGTTTTAAACCAGTATATAGAATTTTAACATTTAACCTGTTTATATATATATATTTCAATAGGGGATAGGTCTGGACTGCAGGCAGGCCAGTTTAACACCCAGACTCTTTTACTGTGGATCCATGCTGTTGTGATATGTGTAGAATGTGGTTTGGAATTTGTCTGAAATAAGCAATGTCCTCCCTGAAAAAAAGGTAATCTGGATGGCAACATATGTTGCTTCAAAACCTGCATATATTCCCACCTTTGCCATGTGCACTAATGCACTCCCATACCGTCACGGAGGCTGACTTTTGAACTGTGCACTGATAACAAGCCGGATCCCTATTCTCTTTATTCTGGTGGACACATTATCCACGATTCCCAAAAATGACACATTTGGATTCGTCAGACAGCAGAACAGTTTTCCATTTCGCCTCAGTCCATCTTAAATTAGCTCGGGCCCAGAGAAGGCGGCTGCGTTTCTGGATTATGTTTATATAAGGTTTCTTCTTTGCATGGTAGAGTTTTAACTTGCATTTGTGGATGCAGCGATGTATGGTGTTTACAGACCGTGGTTTTCAGAAGTGTTCCTGAGCCCATGCAGTGATTTCCACTACAGAATCGTGTCTGTTTTGAATGCAGTGCTGCCTGAGGGTCTGAAGATTACAGCCATCCAATACTGGTTTTGGGCCTTGTCCCTTGCATACAAGGTTTTCTCTGGATTCTCTGAATCTTTTGATGATATTATGTCCTGAAGATGATAAGATCCCCAAAGTCTCATCATTGTTCAGAAACATTATTCTTAAATTTGCCCAGAATTGTGAACTCCTCCCCATCATCAGTTCTGACAGACCCATCCTCTCTGGAATGATATTTTAGTACCCAATTATGTTATTCAGCTGTTGCCAATTTACCTAATTAATTATGTGATATTCAACCAGGTTTTATTCTATAGCGTTACACAACTTTTCTAGTCTTATGTTGCCCCAAATATTATGAAACATGTCGCAGGCATCTAATTTAATGTCAGCATATATAATTCAGGAAAAAATTAAATGTCTCAGTTTCAACATTTTATATGATTTGCAGATCATTGCATTCAGTTTTTTTTTTACATATTGTGCAGCGTCCCAACGTTTTTGGAAACCAATGAGTGACTTTGTTGGTGAACAACTGACCCATTGTGAAACAACCTTTTGTTAGATCCAAGACTTGCACTTGTTTTTCCTGTGACTCCTTCATTTTTTTAAATTATTTGTCCTGCTGCCAGGAATTAATTCTGGGCAGAAAGTAGAACCGAGTGACATATACGTTAGCCAATTAGAGAAAGGCAAAATGTGCTTGGGCCAAATAGAAAAAGGTAGCACAGACAACAAACCAGAATTTACATGTGTCTCTTTTGTTTCAACACACTCAACCCACAAATCATTTATTTGTATGCTTTTTAAAAATCTGTTCTAATTGAGTCGTATCAACATTTGTAATAGTGAACAAAGAAATAAAACAGGGCACCATCGTTTTACAATGCCAAGGTCTTTATTATGACAGTATTAGTATACAATCCCTTCTTCATTCCTCCTCCAGGTGAGTTTTTATTCCCAGAATCCTTTGGTTGGATTTATACGATCATCCAGTTGGAAAATATTCACCATTAAGGTCCTCCTCAGTGGAATTTAATCACATTCCAAAACCCCTTCTCAGTCATCTTTCTCTTTGTGCACTGGTATTTTCTAGCTCACAATGATGTTTAATTCCTTTTCAGGAATTGGCTAGGAGAAAATAACCTCTCGTAAAAATCATTACATCCAATAATCCATTCCCTGGGTTCACATGTGACCACAAAGTGTGTGTGACAAAAGGGGGTAGGTATCAGGACCGATAGAACCGCTGACCATGGAATAAGAAGAATAACTTTAAATGATACAGACGGATTAAATTCAAGGTCCAAAGTGTCCTTGCTGTTGAAGGTCTTTTCATTCCCCAGCATTGTCTAACGTTGTCATTGGGAGAGACTGAGCGTCTCTGGATCCTCTTTGGATTCCATTTCAACTGTAATTCTATAGCCTCCTTAGTGAACAACAAATACAACATATTCTGTTGTTTGCCATGACAACTGTTTAGTGGTACAGATTAGCATCCTCACATTTTAGTCCTACTCAAAATACCTTATATGATCACATGTTGCTGTATACTATTGAAAATGTGCATTGTTACTTTTCATTAATGGTTAAGGATATCTCTTTCCACTACAGTACAAAACGAGTCAATGTAATGTGCCTGGTCTCATAAACCGGATAGGTAGCAGTCCATGCCGAAGAATTACACAAATACAATAATTATGTTCTTGGCAAGAGCAGGCAGTTGAATGAAATGAGAAAAAGGTGGCAAGATCACAATCAATCTCTAATGACCGCACAATGTGTCCTTGGTCCTTTTAAAGAGGAAGTGGTATCTGTTGAGTACAGAACAAATCTGTTGCACGCACTGTGTGTGAAAATGGAAGATCTTGTTGACCCACTATACATTCAAAACATTATGACAGTTTACATGTCAACAGGAGAAGTATCTTTCAAACAGTTGGGAAACGCAAAGGGCAGAGTGCCTATGATAAAGGCATTTGACATTGAAATTCAATGAGCTCTCTCTGCACATGTTTCAACCCCACACACAACAGCGTGGGCATGATCTTTTTCATTTTAAGTTTTAACTAGATAACCTTTGCAAAGTTTGACAGGACCACGATGTTTTGGTACTACATACTTTAGTTATTATGGCATCAATTATAACACTGTGCTTTAAAAAAGTTAGTGTGTACGCTCGAAGAACTATGAAACTGGCAAGTAGAGAGGGTGAAGAGATGTTGTTATCCAGACGGGTACAGATGATGTTAGGATGAAACAGGCAGGTCATCGAGCACATAGCTTCAGTGTGTAAACTAGATGTGTCGGCATCAAGTAATTGTCTCTGGCCCCGCGCCAATGAGGGCCAGTGAGGGAGCTCCCTTCAGACTCATACAACTCAATCGCCGGTTGAACACTGATTTCCGCCCCTCGAAGAAATAATTTCTGAATAACTTCATGGATCTCACCCAGAAAAAAAGCCAAGCCTGAACTGCTGAGGAGTGACAAAGATCACAAGGGCCATGATAAACGTGTGTGAGAAACTCGGTTTGTGCTTTATGTATCAGCCCAGCAGGCATGTGCAACTGTTCCACCGACATTGCAATTTTGGAACGCTTTTCAAAGCACTTACTAAACTGTACCCTCTTGCTGGACATTTATGCTTTCAAAGGTTTCCATTCAGGGGTCTTCTAGCACTTGGGATTGAGGTACAGTAAGTGCCGGAATTTATGTTGGAAACTGCATGCGCATGAGCTTGTTTATACTATTTGTGCTTAAATTCTCCAAGATGAACAGGAGATCATGCAGTAGATTATGTGAGGGGGCACATACTCAGCTCTTGGGAAGTCCGGCACAAGGGTTTAACTCAGACTAGACATTCTAGGAGGACATATTGGCTGCCATTACAAGATGTCCCGATTCCACAAATCAGGTCCGATGTTTATTGGGATAAAAAACTAGGGTACCAATGGTTACATTTGGTGTAAACATTTCAAAAGAACTAAAGCCTATTTGTTATAAGAACATCCTTCAAATCTGATATCACCTCAACCATAGTTTTCAACCCTTCAGTGCACATATTTATTGAATAGGGTAGGATTGTCCAGGACACGGGTTCCTTGGAGTACTGAAGGTGAAGGAATGCTTGTGGCATCCAAATTTAAAAACTCCTCCGTTGTCCCTCAGGGAAATGCTTCAGGAATTTACAGTTTCAATTGCAACTGTATTCAACCTTGGATGAAAACCCCCTTGAATTCAGTTCAATCCTTTTATTGCGTTCCAAAGTGTGATTGAATTTTTTCTTCATTTTGTCCATCTCCAATTAAATAGTAAGGAATAAAAACACTACTGTATTTGATTGGATGTGTATTCATCACCTAGGTCAATACAAAGAACCGCCTTTGGCAGTGATTACATCCTTTAGACATTGATGAGGTTGTAAAATCTTTGCATGGCTGGCAAGTGCAATATATTTTTAATATTTCCAAAATTCTTCAGGCAAGAAAGACACTTTGGTAAGAAACTTTGGTGTGGATGTGCCCTATTATTTTTGGTTAATGTCCTGCTGTAAGTTGAATTCCTCTTTGAATGTCTGGTTCAAAGCAGACTAAGCCAGGGTTTCCTCTACAAATTTGCCTGTGTCTATCTGCACCTTGGTTGCCTTTTCTTTTCTCTCACTGGCATCACAATGATATCACAGTTGTTTCACAATTACATCACAATGATATTACAGTAGCTTTACAATGACACCACAGTGACATTACAGTTGTTTTACAATTACAACACTGTAGCTTCACAATTACATCACAATGACATTACATCAGTTTCACAATTAAATCACAATGACATCACAGTAGTTTCACAATTACATCACAATGACATACCTGATTATTTTATGTCTTGTCCTTCCACAGATCAGTATCTTAGTGTCTGGCATGTTATTATTACCCATCTTTGAATCACTTTATGATATGTTCAGAAAAGCTCACTAGTCTTGATGGTAGACTTTTTTCTTGAAATGCAATGTTTGACTAGTGATGCTGTATGCTTTGCTGACAGAGAAAGGGGTACGCATTTGAAAATAAATGTAAATCCATATTATTTCACACAGAGTGAGTCCATGCAATAAATAATTTGTGTTCGACTGGAGGCCATCAGTTAACTGCAGGCGACCAGCTCAAGCAACTCCCCCTTTCAAACAGCTCTTGCAATTTACATTTTTGCATTGACATGTTAGTCATTTAGCAGACAGTCATATCCAGAGGGATTTATAGTGTGCATTAATCTTAAGAGAGCTTGGTGGGACAACAAAAGAAACTCAGTAATGGTAACATTTGCATTTGAAAATTATTATTTTATATATTATATTAATATTATATGAGAAAACACATATACTCTAAAATGTAATGTTGTATTCCCTGAAAATTTTACCTGACAATTCTTTTAAAACCACATATAACCTCTAAGGACACTGGTACTTATGTGACAAAATTGTTGTATAAAAGACTGTTTGGAATATATTGTACTAGAAGTGTTTCACTTTTCCAACAGACCTATTAATTTCTTGATCAAGTCTTTTTTGGTTTGTTCTTCTATATACCTTCCCCAGTAGCTTACTGAAACCAGTTTTTAAACTGGGCGATAGGGACAATAAGCACAACATGTGGTGTCACCAATTAAGCCACTTTGTTATGAGTGAGTCTGTGTCTGAATGCCGATTACGGTACATGCATGACTACAGAGCCAATGGCTGATTGGTTACAGGGTTACATTTAAACTCTTCCAGGTTATTTACTACAAACGTACCAGTGACTCAAATTGTCTAATGCAGGGGTTTTCGACTCCGGGCGTGGGGACCAAAAATTCTGCTTGTTTACTTTTCAACCTGATCGTTTATTGCATTCAGCTGCTGTCCCAGTTCTAAATTAGCCAGTATTTAAGGGCTGGAATTATGACAGTGCTAGCAAGCATAATGGCCCTGAATTGGTTTCCTGTTTTGCAGTGAAGCATTCTTCTGCCATGCTACAAGCTATACCCTTGTTAAAATGACCATCTATTCTGGATTTTGTCCATCTTATTTACAGGCTGGCCGCCAACAGTTACCTTAATGGGTAACATGTATCCACCCTTGCCATCTGCTTTTCCACTGGTCATCACAGTGATCTTTACACCCTGTTAAATTGGCCCCTCGCGGCTGACGTGGCCAGACTCAGTGGTGTTACCGAGATCTGCAATCTTCATGCCTCTGGCCAGGTTGCCATTTCGGATGAGAGATGTCTCTCAATTGACTTACCCGGTTAACTAAATGTGAAACAATAAACATAAAAGTAAACATTTTAATAAATGTTCAGAAAAATAGTCCTCCCTCCCACGGATTCCAGCAGGATGGCAAAATACTTAACGAGAAAAGAACAGATGAATACACAGAAGGCAATACAATTATTTATTAAATTAAATGTTGGTCTGGGTATCTATTGCATGTTTATGAGTTGAATATATGCAGTTATACACGCTCATTAATTAAGGTTTCTTCTTTCGTAAAAATAACATTCCCTTATTTATTGGTAATTTAACAAATGTTCCTACATCAGCCCATTTCAAATAAGGTGTTCATCTGTAATGCATTTTAGTAACTCACAAGTAAAGGTTCATACGTCTGCAACTTTATTAAAAGCCAGAATGGGTCTAAAGGTTGTCTATCTTTCCAAGCCACTTATTACTTGCACACATTCAGCTACATTAACGGTTTTAATCTGGCCAGTGGCTATTAAAGCAAACTCTTTTTTCTCTATTCTAAGCAATAAAGCATAAATATACCATTTCAAAAAGAAAATAGCCTTTAAGCGGTTATATATTTTGGTAAATCATTTTAATGACGATTTATCCCAACTCCACTGTTTCAGAAACACGTGGCATTATCCATTCCATTTCATACCATAGCATTCACTAAACACAGTCAATCATGGAGAAATATGAATAACAGGAAGGTGTGCTGATTTCTCTGAGGAGAAATTGTGTGACCAAATTAAAGTTGAGCAAACTACTGATCTGTGTCATCAGATCAGAGGCGGAGAGTCAATGGTGCTTTGGAAGCATGGCAGCCAATTAGGAGCCATATCTGTAACAAAAATAATAACCCGCAGGATAAAACAATACTGTAACGTTTTCTTTGTCGATTGGCTAACTATTTCGTTTAGAGAAATGGTATTTTGAAATTGCTAAGGGATATTACATCTGCATTTCTTCCATGAAACCAAACTCTAGGATCCAGCATCCAGATCTATAGAATATAATTAGCTAGCGTTAAGTAACACTGAATGTCGATTCTGACGATGAAAGGATAACAGAAGAAATCAAGAGAAACATCCCAAAACACCTTGAGTATAGGTTTTCAAATGTCTCCAGTAAAGCTTTTGAGCTGCAGCATATGATTGATTAGCCTAACGTTTAGCAGGGTATGTCGACTAGCTGCAGCGATGTGACAGTAACAGCAGCGGCAGGGAAGCGTCGGGTAAGACAGCGATTTGAGCCTGCCTGGAGGACAACACCTGGCCTCAGCGTTCGGTGTCCTGCGGTAAGCAAAAAAGGATTACCACAGCTAGCGTCAGCCACGGTAGCTGGTAGGGGCTGCTGCAGACTTGAAGACAGTGGTATGTTTGATTTTGACAAGGACATCGCTAAGTTTTGTTGTCTTCAGTGGAATTGTGGACAGCGAGTTCTCAGTGAAGACTTCCAAATTTAGACCGCTAATTGACTGTATTTTTTCACCCCAATCCAATTTAACTTTTTATTATTCATTTAACGAAATTAACCTTTGAAATTAATCTAATGAAATTATTGTAGCTATTACCTCTTACTGATTCCAAAAGATTGTATTCAGTTTCATTCATCACTCTTTCGATTAGGCCTCCTCCAAACTGTATAATTTTCTCGGTGTAGAAAGGATGATGGCCGCTATGTCCAATGGGGTTTAAACATGTACTTTCCAATGCAACTTGCAGTGCTTCTAACTGAAGTCTTTCGGATATCATTTTTTGGGAATGCCGTCATGTCAAAATGTATAAAGATTATGTTTTTTGATAGTGCATGAAGGCAACATGAAAATACAGGGCCGCTATGAACAGAGTTGTTAAGGAGATGGACCTGAAATCCAGTGCAGCTTTGAACCCTGCGCACAGCCTTTTACCTTCTGGGGCTTGGTATGCGACTCACATTTTGACATGACACAACCTTCACAGCATTCGAAATGAGTGAGGTGTTTTGGGACAATAGACTGAACATATGGTGCCATCAATTATGCAAATGCAAACTGAAAAAAGTCTGTGTCTGAATCCCAATTACGATAAACGCATGCTGACAGCTGTGTTGGCAGAGCTGTGAGATTTTGTGCTTGAAATTCAACAGGTTATCCCCACACAGGTTTGAACTAGAGCCATGACCAACTAAATGTCCATGTATTTGAGCTCCTCCTAATTATTGAAGAGATCACAAATTATCTAACTCAATCTTGATTTGCTGCTAGTTTTTTTGGATCTCTCAAATGGATGCTTTTCTCTTTGTAGAAGAACAAATGACATGGCTGTGGGGTAAAATGCACAGTCAGAGGTCAGGTAAATCCAAGTCGGCATCATACATCCCTTTTATTATTACATTCAAACACGTGCATGTTTAGACTGCAGTCTGATGGCTGACCAAACTGAGTGGGTTAAAAGTGCTGCCAAAGTCATGTCGTTTCTGATCATCAGGCCTTAATATCATGGTCGGTAACAAAGGAAAATCAAATCCCTTGTAAAATTTCAACCAGATCTAGTCTTTTTCTCAGAACCTGTGAACTTCAATGGGGCATGTCTTGGATTTAGACAGAGGACCTCTCAAACCTTAAACGAGAATCATACCCCTAGATGAACAGAGAGGAATTCAACATTGGGTTTCCTGGGAACAAACTTAGACTTTATCAAGGCTTATTGTTTGGGCGGCTTCTATAACATCATGAATGACCAAGAAATAGAGAACATTTAAACTAAACACTTACTAGAATGGGATTTGAACCCACACTTTGCCAGTGCACAGTGGGTTAGCTGTCCATCGCCATAACCACTCCATGACCTTGTGAGTTTTGGTGGTGTTCACTGTTTGTTTTCTATTTGTTAAAGCCTGTGCACTGATTGGAATTCAGGATATTGTGAAGAATTTTGTCCCATTCAATGCATTGCATAAAAGACAATAAGTTTGGCTGCGCGGTCCATGGTACTGGAGAAAGGCAGAACTCACTCCAGAAGCGTGGGGTCAAATGTCTCTGCTGCCATTTGTTGTATGGAACATCTAATCCATTGTAAACGTTTGACAAGATTTCTTGTCTTTCCCTCAAAACTTGTACATTTCTCAAAAGCTTGTCCAGGATTTGAAATTAGTGTCTTATCCCTAGACCAACCAGCCATGGTGTAGCATAAATAAATATAGGTCCAATAAGAGATTTGAACAGAAGGGAATCCCAGGCAACCTACCTCCTCATTGACATGACAGCTTTGACTCTTGACTCACCCCGTTTGGCATAACCTAAGTCAGGTCAATGACTTGAATGTGTGTGGAACTATTTGTGCTAAGCAACAGAATTGGAATGAATCTATGTTGAAGTACACACAAATCCCATCTTTGGGCTGTTTGTTGCAATTTCACATTATTCACTCACAATTTCATTGATTCTCTTACAGACCTTCAAGACAGTCTTCCCTCCTTTCACACAAGGCATATTAAAAAATATCATTTTCACAAAACAGACGATGGGTGGCACGTGCTACGACGGCCGAGTGGTTAATGCGTTGGACTTGAATTCCAATGGGGTTTCCCCGTGCAGGTTCAAATGAGAATGTCTGTTTATGTGCTCATAAAACATTATGGGACTGTTCCTTGTCCTTTTTCTAAATTGACTTGACAGGTTTTTAATATTTTCACAGACCCTCTCAGCAGCACCTATCATCCCAAAATGAGCAACGTCAATAGAAAAAGGTTTTCATGATACTGCAGATTCTATGTTTGTGCTGCGATGGCCGAGTGGTTAAGGCGTTGGACTCGAAATCCAATGTGGTTTCCCCACGCAGGTTCGAACCCTGCTCACAGCGTTGATTCTTGAGTCTCACTGTTTGGTTTAACCTAGAGCAAGTCAATGACTTAAATGAATGTGTGTGGAACGGTTCAGGGTGTTTTCAGACTTATTCACAAAATTGACTTGA
>JACXGJ010004322.1:0-12500 GCA_016801105.1 Esox niger
GGGGGGGGGGGTGTTTACCTAGCAAAGCCAAGACCCTAACCCCCACACCAAATGGTCTATGCAAACATTCCTGTGGACACCAGAGCCCAACAGGCCGAATCTTAACTGTCTGTTATTCTCAACATCGAAACACAATCACTTCTAATGAACCATACATTCATATTGTAGTTGTTAATGCTCAGATCCTACACTATATTTGATGTATTTTACATATGTTGTTGTCTTTTAATTGAATCTGTAAAATGCTTAAAAGTCTGTTCCAATTTGGAGGCAGTGATGTCTTATTACCTAAATTATCCACAACTGGCTACTGTAACTTAAAGTGGGTACAGTGTTCATTGTATTTGTGTGCTGGAAGTTCCACAGAAGTTCCACAAAATGGAAGTTTCCAATCAGGAGACCAGACATTAGCTCTGTAACCGTAACATTTGAGGGTAACATTGCTTACAGAGAATTGCTAATAGAGCTTTGGTGCATTTACATAGCTGATGGTGGAAATGGGGCATGCAGGCAATGCCTGCTAAAGGTGCTCTGTGACTGACGATGTGGCCTTGCCACAGAAAAAGTACAGCTGGTGCTTGTGTGAAAGGTCACGATGAAACATTAACTGATGGGATAGATTTTTTTTTTGCTCTTTTTTTTTTTTACTGTGCTGTTACCCTCCCCAGTTCGTTGAGCCCTACAGGTTTTTGACTGGCTGACTTTCAGTTTGAATGTTTTAATCCTGTTGCAGACTGTAGAGCTCATCAAGAAAGTGCTCTGTGCAATGTAGGGGGCGCCCTATTGAGATTGAAGCATTTTTTTCAACGGTCTGCTTAATATTAAGTTTAGGTGTAACTTTTAAACAGAATATGAACTGTTAACAGTATGTCAGTAGATGTTGCTACCCTTTTCCACCTTCCTTGATCATATTGCTTGATGAAAGGTTATTTAGGCTCATTTAAATTGTTAAAGTCATACACTATCATTTAAAGTAAGTTAACTACATGCTGGCCTATGTTCTTTTCTATTTTTTTCACTGATGGACCAGTACTCCCAGGTGGCCAACGACATCACAGACATAGCAGACTGTGAACAAGCCCAAGACCTGGGGGCAATAAACAGCACGCTGAGGTAAGAACACACACACACATACATTTATACAGTGACTTTCTAAAGTAGTGAGAACCCTTCACTTTCCTCAGGGTTGTTGTGCTATAGATTCGATTCATAATATATTCAAATCAAAATGTCTGCCGTCCCCAATGCCCCAATAATGACAAAGCAAAAAAAAAAAAAAGTGTGCCATCTGTTAAAAATAATCTATTTAAAATATTTTATGTACATTACTATTCAGAGTCTTTATTCAGTACTTTGTAGAAGCACCTTTGGCAGCGTAGCTTAGAGTCTTTGCTTAGAGTCATCTTAGGTATGTGTTAACCAGCTTTGCACAACTGTATTAGGACAGTTTCTTACATTCTTCTTCAAGTTCTGTCAGATAGGATTGAAATCATTGGTGGACTGCAATCTTCAGGTCTCCCAACAGATGTTAAATGTGGTTCAAGTCTGGGCATTGACATGGCCACTCAAGAACATTCACCATCTTATCCATAAGAAGCTCCATCTCTTGTCTTGGCTGTGCACTTCTGGTCATTGTTGTGATGAAACATCACTCTTTGCCTCAGTTTGAGGTCCTGTGAACTCTGGACCTTATTTTTTTCAATGAACTCAGTATTGTGCTCTGTTCATCCTTCTCTCAATTGTAACCATTCTCCCAGTCCCTGCCACTGAGAAGCATCCCCATAGCTTGATTCTCCCACGATGCTTCACTGCAGGAATGGTATTAGCCATGTCTTGAGCGGTGCATTTTTTTTGACTGATCCTAAAAGTACAGTTTGCCTAATAGAAGATGGTATATTACATGGCTTTTACAAAAGGACTGGCTTCCCTCTAGCCTTTCTATTGTAAAGGCCTAGTTGATTAAGTGCTGCAGAGATAGTTGTCCTTCTGGCAAGTTCTCCCATCTAAATCCTAAGCCATTGTAAATCCCCTGGAGCACAGTCAATTCCATTATTAAAAACTGCAACAATTGCCAAGTTCTTTACAAAAGTGGCTTTTATGAAAGAATGGCAAAAAGAAAGCCATAGTTGAAAAAAAACTCACATTAAATATTAGCTAGAGTTTTGAGAAGGAATATGGGAGATTGTGATCTAGTAGAAACATATTCTATGGTCTGACAAGCCTAAAATAGATTTTTTTGGCCTCTGCAATAATCGCTTTGTTTGACGGAAGCCTAACACTGCACACTATCCCTACCTTGACGCATGGTGGTGGTAGCATCATGTTATGGGGATACGTCTCTGTATCAGGGCATGGAAAGCTTGTGAAGATATAGGGCAAAATGGATGCAGCAAAGTACAGCGAAGTCTTAGATGGTCTACAAAAGACCGGGTATTTTGGCAAAGATCAATCTTCTGGGAGGACAGAGACCCAAAACGTAAGGCCGAAACCACACTGGAGTGGCTTAAAAACTAAAAGTTCAATGTCCTGGCATTGCCCAGACAAAGCATGGACCATTTGAGAATATGTGGAAAAAGTTGAAGATTGCTTTTCATCAAAAGTGCCTCTACCAAATATTGACAAATATGGATGTGAACTATCAGCAATTTCCTCCAAGCCATCATGCCAGATATTTTTATACATTATTATTTTTGTACAAACATATACCTGCTAGTGTGGCGGTTAGCCTTCTGAAAAGAAAATCTACCCACATTTGGCGCTTGGCGGGTGTTAATTTCAGACCCTATCTGGTAGTGCGTGGTGGTTGACATATTACTTTTGTTCCATCTTTACCACAGCAACTATACTAAAGAGGCCTTTGAGGACTGGGCCCGGCACGACGACGCACAGGACCACTTTTGTGAGCTGGATGGTAAATCCCACTCCTTCTCTTCTTTAGTCCTCTGCCTAATACACAAGATGTTTAGATTGCTAAGATGGTGTCTGTTTAACATTTATTCAAGATCAGTGGCTGCTGTCTTTCATCTAATGTGGCCAGTAGGTTTGGGTGTAGGGAAAAACCTTTTCACTGAAACCACTTTATCAGTGGTTCTCAGGCCTGAGCTGTTTGTCAAATTCCTTGAAAATCCAACGAGAGCTTAATTCTACCCGCAGCAGGCCACAAATCTCATGAATCCACGCTACTCGCATCCCGGGTTCCTTCAAATGAACAGAAGCAAATGTGGCTTGTAGCAGGCTAGTAATCTGTTTGGGTCTATTACCGGCACCTCTAAGGTGTGAAAACATCAAGCTTAGTCCGGCTTAGTGGCAAACTATCCCTACCACATTCTCTATTACGGCACGTTTCACCAGTGAAAGTGCTTCAGCCCAATGTTCTATTATCTTCTGTCACACGTTTCTTCTTGTCAGACGAGACTTCTCCCGATGCAAACTATGTGGACCTGCTCCTCAACCCGGAGCGCTACACCGGCTACAAAGGCCCCTCGGCTTGGAGGGTGTGGAATAGCATCTATGAGGAGAACTGCTTCAAGTGAGAACACACACACACACACACACACACACAGCATGGGAAGACGCAGTATATGCATGTACACACAGAACAAAGACCAAAACAAAGATGTCTGTGTGCCATTTGAAGTAGGTTGCTTCCCATATTCTTTTGCAAGCTAATGTTTTTGGAAACTTCTTTGGGAATGGCTAGTCAATAAATGGCTAGTCAAAAATTGTATTAGATTTGTACCATTCGGATAGTATGCATAGCAGTATTACTTGGTGAAAGTAGAGACTGGCTGCGTAACCTATTGGTTTAAGGAGCAGTTGATAGTCTAGTTGTTAAAGCATTTGATCAGTAACCAAATGACTACTTGAATGAATCCCAGAGCCAGGAAAGTAAAATATCTGTGATCCAGTCCTTGAACAAGACTGTTATCACTAAGAGTCTCTGTAAGTTGCACTGGATAAGTGTCAGCTAAATAACTATATTTTAATAGATATTACTGCAATTGTACTGTATGTTAGCTGAGTGCAGACACAGACATTCATACTGTATCTACATCACGGTCCCTAAGCAAGGAAAGGACATACACACTGCTATATATAGCCATGATAACATGGATATTACTCTCATCTCAGGTAAATTAAGTGCTGCAATCCAAAACAGATAATACAACACCCCATGGCAAAGCCGGTACTGTCAAAAGTCAAACGCACAGACAAAATGCATGCATGCATACACACACAATCAACAAAATAACCTTGTGTTCACACTGAAACACAAAGATAAGCCATATTTTACCTTGACATCTCAAGCCAGTGTAAATATCCCTGCTACTTCTGCTTCCTCTCTTCAAAAAGCAGTCCCATTTCTGCATTGGATGTATGCCATAATGTCAGTACCATAACGCCAGATAATAGCGCCTTCTGTTTATGATTTGCAGGCCTAGGTCAGTCTACCGGCCTCTTAATCCAATGGTGCCGCCCAGAGGTAAGGAATGCCCACCCAAGCCTCAAAGGAGAATTTAACCTTTTTTTCCCAGATTGGAATTAGATGGTTCCTGATAACAGTATGGGCTTTGATATTCTGGGATTAATGACTGGCATTTCGTTCAAATGCCATTAAAAACGGCAGCCATCTTTGATCATAAAATGACAGACATGCTCACATGGCCTGATATCTTGGCTAAAGATAACTTACGTTTTTATGGTTGTTCAAAAACTGATTAATGGATTGCAGTTTTCAACATTCATTGTTAAGGCTAGTTATGTTTGAAATGCTTTTAGTATAGCAATTTACTGTATTATCGTGAAGGCTGCACTGAACTGTTTTTATCTGCCGTTATCTGCTGATACCAAGAACTGATCCGATACTGCCATTTTTATTTTGTTGAGGTGCTATGACTGCCTTATGTCTTTTACATGACTGAAATGTATGTTATACAACATTTTATTAAAAAAATATTTAAGATTATGAAACTTGCCCCATTTTAACAAATTAAAATATGTTAAAATACACTACGAAGTCGTGCAAGGCATTAGTTGAAATTTATTACAGTGCAGAATGCGATAGTGGATAAGAATTGGACAAATATGTCACTGCAGTAAACAAGAAACCAGGCAAAGGCAAGCCTAGTTCAGCCGAGCCACAATAAAAAGAGATCGATGTTGCCCTCCCTGGAGGCGAACCATGGTCTCCCACGGGAGAGGCTGTCTTAAACCACTACCCCACAGAGCATTAGCAATTTTGTCACAAAGTAACCTCACGCAGTTTGAATATTTAGCCATCAAGCATTGTGTTTAACTGAGTAA
Source organism: Esox niger (assembly GCA_016801105.1). Classification (NCBI taxonomy): domain Eukaryota; kingdom Metazoa; phylum Chordata; class Actinopteri; order Esociformes; family Esocidae; genus Esox; species Esox niger. Next base: position 5,305 of record JACXGJ010004322.1, read on the forward strand.
CGATTCTTATTAAGTTTACTTCCACCACAAATGGCATCTATGTACTGTATGGTTTTTGCCACTGGCCATTTTAACATCGTATTAGCCATTTGTGAATGACATTGATCTATGAGGAGATTTCAAATAGATATACTGACAATTTTTCTTTAAGTTTATACTAGCATTTTCTTATCAATATTTGGTTAATTTAATGAAATTCCATGTTAATTGGCACGTTTATCCTGTCCAATCACCACTTTCCCTGAGTAGCATTAGAATAACATTTAGGAGATGAATCTGGCTAATTGATTTAAATGAATCTAAAAGGAAAGACTACAACACCAGTTTAGACTTATATAGCCATGAATCTGAATAGCTTAAAGATAAGAAGTCAAATATTCATTCAGATTTCAAAGATAAAAGTGTTTTCAATCAGCCTGGTGAGTGTTAACTAGCTGGCATTAGCTAGCATCAGCCAATGTTAGCCTACTTAGCTAGTGTTAGCCAACTTAGCTAGTGTTGGCCTAAGCCTCTCTACTGTCACTCCTGGAAACACTTGCTTTGCAAGTTTTGCAACTACTGGTTTTACAACTGGCTGTCTCAAGTGGCCTGTAATTCCTGACTGCAGACATTATTGCTGTTATTGAGTACACTAGGCATAGCCAGCATGCTTTCTGTCTGCCCCTCATCAGCAACTTACGGTGTGTTTTCCGCACATTGATATTACAATTTGTTTATTGGTATTGGCTACATGGACTCACGGTTGCCGATACCCAGTCCAGTATTTTTGCCAGTATCAGAAAAAACCTGATGCCAGTATTGAATGGATGCATCGCTTATAGTAATGGTGGTTGTTAATAATTCCTATTGGTTATTGAATAATAAATGGCCCCAGCCTAGATATGTTTAAGTATAGTGTAATTTGATTACCCTCTCAATCAGCGTTCCTGCTGGTTATAGATTCTCATCACAATAGCATTTTGTTTCCTTGTTTGTCTCATTTTGTGACTTGACTTGTGCGCTTGTGTGCGTGCATGTGTGTCTGCGTGTGTGTGTGTTGCTATTAATAGCCATCTTGTAACCTGCCTTTGTTTGTTCTCTTGTCTTTTGCCATTCCGCTAGGAGGAGATGATGATGGTGAGTTTATTAATTTGTTTTTATGACTCTATTTATAGTTAATCATTTAATAAATACAAACTCAGACAATATTTTTTTGGGATTCCTGCAGGTGAAGGCTTCTACAACTGGCTGGAAGGTAACTACTCTCACTTATTGTAGAAAAATGTATCTCTTGGCTGTTTCCTGTCGTTCATTTAAAATCCAGTTCATGTTTCCAAATTTGCTGAACAAAATTTAAATGGTGGAAGAGAACTACAAAAGATTATCAAAAAATGCATTTTAAATATTAAAGTTTGGAACACAGCAGCTGGTTAGTGCACCTTGTACATCTGCGTTGTTAAAGGAAGATTTTGACCTAGATTCATATTTGGGTGAAATCACACTTTTCCAGTTTCCAATTAGTATTATTAGTATTGTCCAAATTAATGGATTGAAACTGCCTGAGCAACATAAGCTGCATTGCAAGTGGAAATACTATTTTAAAACCAACCAAACACACTAAATTCAACAATCTGTTGCACTAGAATAATTTTTTGACTGGATATTAATAAAACAGCTGGCAGAATTTGGTATCGTCAAACTGGCACTTTTCAAACTATATTCTGTAGCCACCACACACACCCTCTGTTATTCGGCAATGATGTCATCGTAGCTAGCACATGCTAAGTGGTTGTTCCATGTTGTTAACAGTTGTTCATAAAGTTATGTAAAAAAGAAATGCGGATGGATACCATTGTGAACAACACTGATCCAGTAAACTTTGGAAGTATCAATTCATTTGAAAATTATATAGATAGCGACAATGAAAACATTATTTGGAGGAATACAACATTGACAGGTTCTTTGAGGGACACCAGTCTTTGTTAGAGGTGTTTTGGAGTATATTTATGCCTCCAATGCAGCTTGTGTTGCTCAGGAAGCACAGTTTAAATTCCTGAATGTGTGGACCAGGCTCATAATGGTCATTCCAGACTTGGACAGAGGTGAATAATGGCTTGTTTTGTGTGAAATTACTCCATTCAAGAACAACTCAAAGCGTTATTTCACCCAAATCTTTATCTAGGACGAACTATCCCTTTAAGCCCTAACCCAGCATTGATAGTATTTACCCCTTATTGGCACCATGGACTGAGTACAAAAACAAATGAAACCAGAACGACGCAGAATGATGATGAATTGGACACCTTTTGATGCTTGCACCACTTCTGTCCTTTCATCTGCGTCTGAATCACTTCAATCTTACCAGCATCCCCGAAAGTAACCGTGAAGCACACAATTCTGAAAAGGCTACTTATAATCGGACCAAATCCCCAAAGTTACTCTCCCCCTTCAGTTTTCTCACCCCTTGGGCATTGGCATCTCAAATGGGTAAAGTAGTGCAGGCTTTCCCTTTGGAGTGTTTTGTGCAGATTTAAGTGGTGGAGGCCTCTCTGGGTTGGGCTACAAAGACTCCGTACACCGTTCCATTCGTTGACCCTAGAGAAGTCTGTGAAAAAAGCCATTGTTGTGCCTGTGAACGTCCTGTGAAGAGGGAGACTGGGGCCAGTGAACTGGAACGATGCACGCAGTGACAGCATGGCATGTTATCTCTTCACCTGATTGTATATCAATACCATTTCTTTTTTTGTTTGTTTGTTTACTTTGCACTTTTGCTGAACTCTTTTGTTCAACCTCTCCCATGGTTTCCTCCCCACCTCCCATTCTTCCCCCTCCAATTTGCTTTTTTCACTCTTCCTCTTTCTGTTTTTCTATCTTTATTTTCCCCTTTCCATTTGTCTGCCTATCTTGATGAATCTCTTGTCCGTCTCTGTCCTCTCTCTGTCCTCTCTCTCTGTCCTCTCTCTGTCCTCTTCCTCTTTACCTCTAGGTCTGTGTCTGGAGAAAAGGGTGTTCTACCGGCTCATCTCTGGTCTGCACAGCAGCATTAACATCCACCTTTGTGCAGAGTATCTGCTGGATGGTAAGATCTGCCACTTCCTGTTTCCTGTTGTTTACTTCCTCCGCATAGAAGTAGACATGGATGCCAGCATAGTGTGTTAGTGTCAGAATTCTTAGATTTGATTCAGTGACGATGTGTGTTTGATTTCTAAGGACAGCCATTTGAAAAAAGCATTTCATAAAAGTGCCTTTTAAATGGCATACTCTAATTTTATTAAGACTAATTACCCATGAGGTAATGGCCAATGTTATTTTGACTTGGTTTTAAAGCCATGTAGTGTGAAGGTTTTTTCTGTTCCTTTTTTTTTTTTTTTTTTTGCTAGACCTGAAACACAAGTGACCCAGTTTCTTAACAGTTTTTCAAAATTTCGAAATGTGAAAAGGTTGTTTCCCCGTCCCCTTCCCTCCTCCCCAGAGGGCTGGGGCAAGTCCCTGTGGGGCCCCAACGTGCAGGAGTTCCGCCAGCGCTTCGACCCGGCCGAGACCAAAGGCGAGGGCACCCGGCGCCTCAAGAACCTGTACTTCCTCTACCTGATCGAGCTGCGCGCCCTCTCCAAGGTGGCGCCCTACTTTGAGCGTGCGTTTGTCAATCTGTACACGGGAGACCGCCAGGAGGACCGTACAACCAAGGAGCTGCTTTTGCAGTTCTTCAATGACACGAAGTGAGTGAGAAAAGAAAATCTATGCTTTATTGAGCCTGAGGAGAATGACTTTAGCTCAAAGAACTGCAGGCCACATTCTAATACGCATTCCAAGTCTGCAGAGCTACAATGCTTTTTAATAGCCTATCACAGAAATGACAAAAATTACAGGGTAATCTGAGACTGACTTGCCGAGATCCTTAAAACAAACATCCTGATATCCCAATGTGGAAAGTGGAGACAGTACAATTTAAATATTAGCATTTCCCAAATAAATTCTTATGGCATTGACTGATCCCATTGAAAAAAATTTCCTCCAATTAATTTTAAAATGCTCTGGGAAGGAGCTGCCTGCTGTTTATCGACAACTACTTTGAAAGCCTTTACAAAAATTAGCAGTTTAATAACACAAACATCTGAGTGAAAAAAGTAATTTATTGATGCTCTGTCCCTCACTAATATGCTTTGCCAGTGAAGAGCAAAATAATTCCCTGGTTTGTCCAACAGGCTATAGCCACATTCCTTTCCATTATGGCACACCAGCTCCATACAGTGAATTCACAATTGCCTGATGTTTTCATAATTTAATTAATCAGTTTTGCTTGATGAGAAGCATTTTGTTTTGAAGCATTCTGATTCAGACATTTCAAAATCTACCAAACTTCCATGTTTTCATGGATTTTGTTTTGTGGTCCGCAATAAAACTGTTTACGGTGTATCCCCATAAACTAGTGAAAAATAAATGTATTCCACCAAGACAGCCTCTGCTTTCTCCAGCGATCAAAACCTGGACTGTAACTTACATAGACCAAATGTCAAATTCAGCATTCTTCTGCTGTTGACTGGATGAAAAGCAGGAAGTATTTACTATGAAATGATTGGGGATGCAACGGTATAGTGGGCCCATGGTTCGGTATGTACTCTATTAACAGTCTTTTTACCCTCGTCATCGTATTGAACACTGAATCCAACATTTTCCCGCACAGCTGATTTGAAAGATGGCAGTGCCTCATCAAATTTGCTTCTCTCTGACTCACTAGCGCTCACCATTGGCACGTTGGAGTTAGAGAATATTTGTTTTTAGTTTCCCCTCGTTTATGGGGCGCCTTTAAGAAGGTTTTTTACTGAGATGTCATTGCAAGCATGTTTTGGACATAATAGGAAAATGTTCACCATTTATTGTAACTCTGCGTTACTATGCGTTTTGAACCATAGGATGCGTATTGAACCATAGGAGGCGTACCGAACGGTTTGGTTATATGTCATGTACCATTGCATCCCTAGGAATAGTAAATGTATACAACATTTATGTACCATGGATATGATATATTTTCATTATTAAAAGACAGGTTGATGTGAGCTTTACAGTTCAACTAGTTATAAAACATTTTTAAACATGATAAATTGCTGGACCAAGAGGCCTCCATGGTCCTCTGTTGAACTGCAGTGGATGTCAGGCATCTCACACTGGTATGGCAAGCAGCATTCTTTCTCACATTCCCTTTCTGACATTTTCATGAAGATATGAACTGAAGCAGCCTGTTTTGACTTCAAAATAACCATCTGTTCTCGTCTTTCAGAGCTTTCCCAATGCATTTTGACGAGAAGTCCATGTTCGCCGGGCAGAAGATGGAAGCGAAAACGTTAAAGGTAAATCCAAAGATTTCACTTTCATGTCACTTTATTTGCATCAGGCAACATTCTAGTGAGGTCCATTTCAATTCCAGTTCATTCAGAATGTACACTAAAATAAAATAAAATCCCCCACATTGAATTTCATTGTACTTTATGAAATGACTGAAATTGAAATGGAATTGACCCAACATAATAATTAACACACCGTCAGTTTCACCCATATCTCAGTGGTTTGGTCCGTGACTCAGCTTTGAATCATTGGGATTTGAACATATGTGTATGTTACCAGTGTGTATGTTACCAGTGTGTATGTTACCAGTGTGTATGTTACCAGTGTGTATGTTTCCAGTGTGTATGTTTCCAGTGTGTATGTTTCCAGTGTGTATGTTTCCAGTGTGTATGTTTCCAGTGTGTATGTTTCCAGTGTGTATGTTTCCAGTGTGTATGTTTCCAGTGTGTATGTATCCAGTGTGTATGTTACCAGTGTGTATGTTACCAGTGTGTATGTTACCAGTGTGTATGTTACCAGTGACTGACTGACAGTCTCAAACCTTATTTTTTCCTCCCTCTCCGTTCCCCAGGAGGAATTCCGGCTCCATTTTAAAAATATCTCAAGGATCATGGACTGTGTGGGCTGCAGTAAATGTCGGCTATGGGGGAAGCTACAGGTACGCCATTCTGCTCTGGTCCTGCTGATCCGCTGCTATTTTTACTAGTATGCAATGAGTGGAAATGCAGTTTTGTTAGATTTGCTGTCAATAATTGTTTGTTTAAATGTTACCATTCTAAAGGTAACAATGGGAAACACACACTACTGTTCAAAAGTTTTGGTTCCATTAAAACAACATCAAATTGGTCAGAAATTCTATTGTAGCTGGAAATGTCTGGTTTCTTATGGAGTATCTACATAGGTGTTGGTAGGCCCATTATGAGCAACCATCAATCCCGGGTTTGCGATTATGTCAGCACAGCTGAAAACTGTGCCGATTAAAGAAGTAATAAAACAGGCCTTCTTTAGACTAGTTGAGTATCTAGAGCATCCGCAATTTGGGTTTTGATTGCAGGCTCAAAATGGCCAGAAACATAGAACATTCTTCAGAAACTCGTCAGTCTATGCTTGTCCTAAGAAATGAAAGCTATTCCATGCCAGAAATTGCCAATAAGCTCAAGATCTTGTGCAAAGCGAGGTGCTACTCCCTTCACTGAACATTGTGAACTGGCTCTAACCAGAGTAAAAAGAGGAGTGGGAGGCCTGGGTGCACAACTGAGCAAGAGGACAAATACGTTAGTGTCTAGTCTGAGAAACAGATGCCTAACAGGTCCTTAGCTGGCAGCTTCATTATATTGTATCAGCAAAACACCAGTCTCAACGTCAACAGCAAGGCGACTCCAGGACTCTGGCCTTCTAGGCAGAGTTGCAAAGAAAAACCCATATATCAGACTGGCCAATAAAAAGGAAAGATTAAGATGGGCAAAAGAACACAGACACTGGACAGAGGAAGATTGGAGAAGTTTTATGGGCACATATGTTTGAGGTGTTCAGATGGCAAAAAGAACATTTGTGAGATGCAGACCAAATGACAAGATGCTGAAAGGGTACGTGACACTATCTATTAAGCATGGTGGAGGCAATGTGATGGTCTGGGGTTGAAGTGGGATATTTGCACAGGGCAAAGAGATCTTGGCCTAGGAAGGCTTTTTGTCCATTTTGCAATACCATGCCTTACTTACCCTGTGGGCGGTGTTTGAGTGGAGCCAGTTTCCTCCTACAACAGTACAATGATCCAAAGCTCCAAACTATGAAATAACTATTTAGGGAAGAACAGTCAGCTGGTATTCTGACTGTAATTTGAAGGACACAATTATTATTTAAATTAAAAATAA
>JACXGJ010004322.1:17500-37994 GCA_016801105.1 Esox niger
TATGAACAAAATACAGATACTGTCAACAAGAGTCAGAGTTTACAAAGTGCATTGCGGTGCTGTACATCGGACTGGTTTAAACCCTGACCTTGGATTACTTATGTGTCAGTGTAGATGGAGGTCTCCCGTCACGGGCGCCAAGCGTTGTTCGTCCATCCCGGTGTGAATGGTGAAACTGCTGTTACGGCTGCTGCAGTCGTAGCCATCTGTATTTAGGCTATTGGTAGAAAAGATCAACCAGTTATTTATTGTTATTTTCTAGATATTACAGTGCTGTGAGAAATAAAGTTACCACGTGAAATATTTTCTATTTGACATGTACGGATGTGCTCTTTAATGCTTGTCAGATATCATTTAACGAATAACACGTTATGGTTTGACAGGGAATAATTTTTTCATGCTCTTCCTCACATTTGCTTCTACTGTGTGACGTTACTGTGCGGTCTAATGTTTATTAGCATTCCAATGGGATTAAAAATGAGGCTTTTGACTTAGATCCATATTTGGTTCAGCTTCAGCTTTTTGACAGACGGCCTCATTCAGTTCTCCAGTAAACTCTGGCAAAGTGTACATTTCATGGTTGAATCAGTGAAAACGAGTTGGCCAGAACCTGAGGCAGCAAAGCTAACCCAAACCATAATCCCCCTGCTACCATGCCACACTGTCTAGGTCAGGGCACTGTATAGTCTGCTTTCCCTAGGCAAATTTCAGTTGTGCATTTAAAACCGTCAATGGTCCCCATCAAAGGATGTGCCAATTTTAGTATTTCAATAGGGACATTTCAAAGTGTTACTCAATCTTCATTAACCAACCCTACACTCAACTCTTCCAGATTTACTGTCTTGATTAATCAGTAAAGATGAACCATTCCTCCCAAGACATGTAAGGTGGTCTAGTCATGGTTCAGTTTTTGTTTTAGTGATGGAAGCTATGATGGCTGTCCCAATCCTCCATTTCAAGAATATTTGGCTTTGCCAGAGGGCTTCATAGAAGGCTATGGAGCTTGTTGTAAACGAGGCATAAGAAAAAAATATATAATTGGAAACCAAGCCATAGACATAAAGCATGTTTATCGGTCATCAGACATTAATGCCATGATTTTCCCCATCTTTGTTATTTACTTGTAAGCACACTGACCAACAGCAAAGACTCTTTCTAAACCAGTATTATTTTAATGAAAGCTTAGGGATGTGAAGTACTGTACCTTGTGGAGTTGTTCTGAGGAGGGATGCTCCATGCGAGGTCGTCATCGCTATCGTAGCGACGGGGGTTGTCAAAGAAGTAGCCTCTAGATGAGAGCACATGGTTCGGGATTCCTGATCCACTCTACAACGACCGCATAATCAAATACACTGCTGGTTACGCTTTATTTAAGAGACCGGTTTAAGATGGTTCAACTCATTGCGGAATAGTTTAAGATTGACACATGCTCCCTCCAAGTACATCTCTACATGCCTGTACGATACTTATTACACTTCGCTTAACATGGCCGTTTTTCATTGGTACAAACAAAGTTGATACTACCACATTCCCCAGCTTCTCCATTCCCCAGTCAGTAACTGGTAAAAAGTGGGATGGTTAACTCATGCCGAATCAAGTATTTCCAGACTTCACTTCCCATCAAAACAAGCCAAATTCACACACTCACTCTGTCTTGTGGTGGTCGGCGGACCCTGAAGAAGAAGACCACCAAGGAGGTTGGCAGCAGCTCCCAGACGAAGAGGATCACACCAAACACAATGTAGCCGCCGTCCCCCAGAGAGGACTTCAGGTCTGCCTGTACAGTGACGGCACAGAGTCGATAGTATTGAATTAGAGTGTGAAACACTTGTTCTATTGTTGTCTGTCTGAGATACTGGGATCCTTACCTGGTCGGATACGTTGTACCAGTCATAGTCAAAAGAGTTGATGTTCTCGATGTCCGTCAGAGCTAGCACCACCAGGTTGTAGCAGGCCCGTGATGCATAAAGCAGAACCACCAGGACACCAATCAAAGTCACCTGACATACCGACGTTCCCTGCAACCAATAGTGAAGGAGCTCATGGACAAGGCTACCAGTTGGCATTACAGAAGAGGGCTCATGAAATGAAAGGGCACATTTGAACTGCTTTTTTTAATTGATCCAGCCTGACACGTAATTGTCTTTCATTCTTTAACTTTGCACATTTGGTCGATTTGGCAGACAAGGATTGAGTCTACGTCTGCAATACCGAGAATCTCTATTGAGCTTGCGGATTTAGTCAAGGAGTAGGCTTACTGTGTCTGTAAAACTGGACCTTAAGAGTTCACATTTCAAATGTGTGGAACAGACCTAGTCCATCTCCATGGAAGTCTGGGACTGTATGTATCAAGTGCCTTTAAGATGGGGTACTAATTTAAAAGGTCTACACATGGGATTTCTCTTCCATGTAGAAGAATGTCTAGAAAACGCCTTTTACCAGGTGAATTGACTGAGAACCCATTCTCATATCCAACAGTGATCTCGGAGCAATTCGTTTGACTAGCTCATGGACAGAACTTTGCCAGCTCTGGATTTTAGCCTAGCAGCCATTCAGGTACTGGTCAGATGACCTAAATGGTAGACCGACCACTATGTTCAGAAGGAATTTTCCCTGCATGTCATGATTTTTTTTATCTGCCAGTTTACACAGATGTAAGCAATGTTTTGTTATTGAAAAAAACTTTCACAGTGCTTTAGATATTTGCAATATTCAGTGAATGTTATATCACATAAAGACCAATTTAACAACCTTTGGAAAATACTTTGACTTCTACGTTGCAGCTTTTCCCAGTGACAAAATCCGAAGTATTTCATTTTTACAAGAGTGCAAGGAATCAATAAGAACGTATCATGGCCAGTCACAACACTGTAGATAGTACTTTGAAACACCATTAGTAGTCAGCATCTATATTGAAATCTTCTATGTAATTGCAAAGTTATATACAAATTCCAATGTGTTGCCTTTTACCTGACGTTTGTCATATATAAGAGGGAATAATTATTTGGTGAATTGTAGCAGAAGCAGTGATACACAGTTTTGATGAAAGCAGAAATTGCTTTTGGAATGTCAGAATTCTGAATATTTCTTCTTGCTTAAGTTTATGGTCACATCAGAAATTACCTAACTGGGAGGGTGAATTTTTGTTTTAAAAAAATCTTATTTTGGGGGATATTTCAACACTTACGGAGAGAATGAAATGACAGAAGAGATACAGACAGGTCAGGGGGTTGAGAGAGGTCATGTGTCTAAGCTAGGAGTATAACCACTAGTGAGACACCCCAATGAGACACCTGATATAAATAGTCCCCAATCCACTGCTGAGGGTCCTACCTTTGACTCGAGGTATATGCTGGCCAAGGACATCTTAGCCACTTTATAGAGACATACGGAGAGCGAGACGGCACAGAGCACGAAGAGTGTATCGTTGATTGTGACTCTGACCAGGACAATGGTCTTAACTTCGGCTGTGGTCATCTTAACCATAAGGGCACAGGCCAGGTTGACTACCAGGAAGAGAAGACTGACTGCCAAGAAGACCAGGTAGAGAGGGAGCCTGTTGATTAAAAGGATATAAAAGTGTTTTTTTCTGGAGAACTGCAGTAAAGTCATGTGAAATGTAAGTGCATCCCACTAGAATGTTTTTCTTCATACTTTGGACGCATTGATACCTGAGCTAAATTACAAAGATATTCATGGCTAAAGGTATCCCAATTTAATACATCACACAGAAGCATATTGAACTTTAAAACCTTTTATGCAATTGAAATGAACATAAATACCATTTCCTTATGCAGGTTAAGTTTGTACACCTCTACTTTCACAATGAAATTGGTAAAAGTAGAATCAGATGCACTACAACAGTTGCAAATTATTAGAAAATAGTTAGAGACATGGGTGGGTTCAGTCTTTCCATTAAGATTAGATACTTGTCCTGGTTATGTCCTGTGAGATCAAGCCAAGAAGATATGCTATTGATGCCCATGATTCGGGAGGGGTTAAAATGCTATTTCCAAGCAATTCAGTGTTTCAAGGTGTATTTGAGAAATGCACCAAACAACTCAGCATCATCCTGCACTATGAAATTCTTGTGTAATGGCACCCGACAACAACTTAGCAAAATTTAAGAAGAAAAAGCCAAAAGTTATAAATAGAGTACTGAAAATAAGGCAGCACTCTGGGTAGTAGCATTGAACATTATAGATATAGAAAGTATTGCAATAATATGCCGAACAATAATTTGGTAGTATACTTGAATATTATAAAATATTACAGCTATATATGAGTGTAGTAAGCTTATGAATTGCGGCGTAGTTACAAATATGTAGTGAGAATTAGTAAGAAAAAATATATACAGCAAAAATATAGCAAAAGAATAAGGCATTATATACATAACACTGTACACTAGCAGCGATGTTGGTAGTAGTACTGAATAATGTACATCATTCCACTGTCCTATGGATGTCTAGAAATAGGGAAAATGAGAGACCAATGGCAATCTAAATAGGACTCCCACCAAATTAAGACCAACAACTGACCAAAAAATGCTTAGAGAAGTTTCTAACAACCCCCGGGCAACATCAATGGATCTACAGGTCTCTTGCCACAATCAACGTCAACTGTTCCTGAGTCAACTGTCTGCGATAGACAGCACAACCCCTGGCCAACATGGGAGGTAAGAAAGGAAGAAGCATCTGCTCTCAAAAAAATATATCAATACACGAGTGATGTTTTCCAGACAACACCTAGGTAAAAAACAAAATTACTGGAACGGTGGCCCTCATTCCTGAAACTTGCGTACGAATGTGATCTTAAAATGATCGTAAGATAATTTCAACGACAGAGCTGGTATTCATCAATATTATCTTTTTCGTATCCTTAAAATCAATCTCTAGTCTGGTCGAAGACGGTGTAAACCGAAGTCAAATCGTAAGATCTTGCTTGATTTGCGATAAGACCATCATTATCACAAAAAACAACCATCTTAACAGCCTCAGTAAACACAACTACAATAATAATAATAATAGGTAATTAAAACAAAGTGTACGAGGAATATTACACATACAAACGTACCACAATATTAAATATGGCATCTCTACCGTAGGCAATTATTATTATTTCATTCTATTCTGCATTCTCTTATTTCTCTGAGGTTTTATAAACGGTTCTCATTCGTGTAACCTGCTCAGGAAAGATCTCAGATTCAAGCGTGGGGAAAGCGGTAGGCTACAATTTTTTCCGAGTGTGATTTACGAAACTGCCGCACCTCTTCGAAATGAGCCAAGATCGTATAAAGACGTGGACGAGAGATCGCTCAACACATGTCATCATTTACATACGACACAACCGTAATTTATGCGGGTGTGGAAATACTGAACCTATATATTGACAGCTTTTTGCATAAATTGTAGCCATTAATCGCCATTACCAATTCGACATTCTCCATGAAAACAAATCTCACCCCAGAGGTCCTTTAGAAGAGCAAAACCTGCCATTACTAGGTTAACTGCTCAACCCACAACCACGTTTATACTCTCTAGTCAATAAGACCTGTTCCATAATCAAGATGCTGGCAACCAAAATTATAATGACCACTTAAGATCTCCAAGTATGTCGTTACTATAGGCATCAGTGTCTTAGGAAAAGCAAAGCAAGTTTATTACATAGACCTAGGCAAGTCAAACCTTACAAATGCATTAACAGAAATAAGAGATTAAAATGTAGCACAAAATAAAAGGAATAAATCATACATTAACAAGTTAGTGGTATACATACAATTGTTGGTAGGTTTGTATGTGCTATATTCCTTGTCATCTTATTTTATACTACCTATTATAATTGTGGTTGTTGTTACGGAGGATTGTTGTTTGTGATAATGATGGTCTTATTGCGAATGAAGCATTATCACACTTTTGTCACTGACTTACACGGTCTCTGTCCAGATGTGAGTTTGATTGTAAAGATATGATAAAGGTAATAATACCAGCTCTGTCTGTGAAATGGTCATACATATTTTGACAATACGCACGTTTCATGAATGAGGGCCAGTGTGCTCTGAAGAGATGAGTCAAAGCTGACATTATTTGGCTACAATGCAAAACACTCCCATGGAACAGAAACACCTCATTGTAACTGTAAAAATTGGTTACAGTGGCGTTATGGTTTGGGGCTGCTTTGCTACCTCAGGGCCTGGCCAATTTGCCACTGAGTGAACAATGAATTCCACACTAAATCACAAAATGATTGCAAAGAATGTGAGGCCCTCTATTAAAAAGCTGAAGTGAGTATAGATCTAAAAATGATCCAAAACACACAAGCAAATCTGCCACAGAATGCCTCATGAAGAAGAAAGAGGAGGATAATGCAATGGCAGAGTCAAATTCCAGATGTAACAGACAGTTATATAAAACGTCTACCTGAAGTTATTTCATCCAAAAGAGCAACACCAGCTATTGCAGCTAGGGTGTACTCATTCCGCATTATAAAATTGCATTTATTTCGAATTTATATAAATAAAAGATTGAAAAGTTGGACCTTTTAGTATCATTTGTTATGTTAGGCTCCGTTTATCTGTCAAATGTTGAAAGGAAGAATTGATATCCATGTGCCCAAAAAAATTATGTTTCCAATGTGTAATAACCTTTTCATTACAATGAAATGGTCTGGACTTCTTAACTAAATAAAATCTCTGGGAAATATCTACAGTCTATGAAATATGTGAGAGCCCTGAATGATGGAGCGAACTACTTACTTGTATTTAAGGAGCTCTGGGGAATATTTGGACTTTGCCTTGAAGTAAACCTGTTTGGGTGACATCAGAAAGCGAGTTAGACTTTGGACATTTTCCCACTGCTCTTTGGGAATGTTAAGAGGTGACGGTAATCTGCTGTTGCCACCATTTCACGTAGCCCAAGAGAATGAAAACGAACAATTCACAACGTGGCCTCTGAGTGAAGGAACCCTTTAGTGAAATAAGGCTGACTCCAGATCATATATGTGGAAGGATTTCATAAACAAACCAGAGCCCTTTTTCACTCCGTTGACTGGCCTCTTATAAGTTACTATGAATATCACCAAAACCAACTCATGATGTGATGTCAACATTGAACCAGAAAAGCCGTCTATATTATCTATTAGAGCAGCATGTGTATGGAGCAGCATGTGTATGGAGCTACTGCTGAGAATAGATGTAGCAACGGCCTTCTATGCACAGCAACAAGGATGAAAATGTCAAGGGAACAAGTAAACGCTGGCGTCTGTAGGTGAATGCTGTTTTTTGAGCCTGGTTTTCATCCGTCTCGTGAGTATTCCCTGGCCCCTGTGCTTTGGTTTCTGCTTTGCTTGCTTTTTGTGACTGACTGCCGACATGAAACAGGCCAGGTTTAATATGTAATTAGACTGTCAATCATTGAATCACAGTGTGAGACACCATTGACTGATAGTCATCCTATAGTGATCCACTGTCCATGGAAAAGCAGCATTATACTATAGCAGTATGTACTATACGATTATATAACAATGAAATGCTGCGTTAGCACACGAACAATAAACAGCTTTGCTAAGATACTGAATTATTAAAACATTTCTATAAATCTTTCTTTGCCACGGTTTCACACCTTCACTCCTGTCTTTTTTCTTAAAAAAAGCCAATTCTTGTATACAACACTCACGCATCAATGTGTTAACATGCAATAGGAAACTCAGAACTATGGCGTATGATAATCTATATGAAAGCCCATCCAACCATAATCCTCATTTAAGACCATAACTGACACCAAAAAGTGCATCAATTTGGCCTATGTCCCCCTCCAAGACCCTCCTCCCTCAAGGTGGCCCCTGGGAGCCAATCCTGTTCCAACCTGGGCGCAGTAGAGATTCATGAGACTCAGTGTGAAGAACTGCAGACAGACGGGGAAGCAGTAGAGCAGCCAGAAGGCGAAGGGCCCCAGTGCGTTGGCCGTGACGCAGTCGCGGAAGTAGAAGGAGAAGAGGAGAGCACGGAGGGCGGCCCAGAGCAGGCACAGAAAGAGGAACGCTGTCTGATAGCTGAAGCGCTTGTGGCGGTAGCGGAGCACCAGCCATAGCTGGGCATAGACGAAGGCGAAGAGGAGCGAGTAGAAGACTGTGTAGGCCACAGTGAGGCCCAGCTTGACGTAGGGAGGGATGGCCGGGGCCATGGTGGGGGGCGGTGCGGTCTGGGAGCCGTTGCCGGCAGCGGCCGCTATGGCTGCTGGCTCGGGTGCCGTCGACACCCCCCAGACGGTGCCTTGCTCCGCCACCACAGGGGACGACGGTTCCAGGGACGTGCCCATCGCTTCTCCATTCATCCTCTGTATCTCGGCAAGGGAG
This sequence comes from Esox niger, assembly GCA_016801105.1. Lineage (NCBI taxonomy): Eukaryota > Metazoa > Chordata > Actinopteri > Esociformes > Esocidae > Esox > Esox niger. Next base: position 25,850 of record JACXGJ010004322.1, read on the forward strand.
AGAAAGAAGGAAATTCCTTTTCTTCTGTCCCTCTCAGGCAACGGTGCTGTATCGCGGCTGGTAGAGCCGATGCCTCCCCTCCATGGAGCCTAAGGTTCAGACACACAGCGCCGGTGTCTGACTCAGCGAAAGGAAGGAGGGAGAGAAAGGAGGGAGGGATGAAGAGAGAAAGAGAGAAAGACAGGGGAAATCAAGACACTGCCCACTTTCTGCCGGGGCTCCTCGGATTGTGGTTGGAGGATGATGTCACATGACCGGGGCTCGGAGGGTTTCATTGGCTGAGGCCTCAGCATGAGACTGTGATGCAGTTAAAGAGGAGGGGGGAAGGAAACAGATGCATCGAGAAAAAGAGAGCGTGATGGCGGTCAGATGAAGGGAGGGGAGAGCAGATTGTACCTTAACCAATGTGAATGGGGGTCCTGTCTGTTCCAATCTTGCTCCACCATCATGTTCTGCATCATCCTGCAGTCTATGTCAAATACCTGTTGGGTTACCCTCCCCATTATTGTCTCCACCACTGCTTCCGTCATCCATCCATTCTACAGATTGTGGATGTTTCCCACTGATGTTGTGTCACTGAACATACGTTTGTTAACAACCACTTCCATTTTAATATACATCATCGTGTATTATAATAATACCCTGCTCTTTGTGTTGTAATAAAATATATTGTATATTGAATGATCAGAACCTGTACCTGTAGATTAACCTACATGTGAACTAAGAGATATGATACATAAACTGGGATTACTGGGATTATTAGGACAAGAAATGTTACAACTCTTTGAAAGTGACATTCTGTGCTGGTGTTACTTCATATTCACAGCTGCTGAGGTAAAGTGCCAAAATGTTTTACCATCTCTGTACAAATACGGTACTTATTGTGAATACTGTATATGAGTCCCTATATCCACAATGCACCTTCACCTTATACTATTAATAGTGTTGTATATTTCTTGGATTGTTATATTGTAAACACCCAGGCACAACTAGAAATACATATGAGGCTGCTGTAGCCAGTGTGGAAAATACAGTATGTAGATTTACAATAACAACTCATGAAAGTCTGGTTGTATGCTAATTCATGTTTTTCTATTTTTTATTGAATTGTACGATGCTGCAGTCCTGCTGCAATCCTTAAGAAATAAGCTTGTGTTTGCGTGTGTGTGTTTTTGTGTGTGTGTGCGTGTGTATCCGTTGGGTTTAATTCCTTTTAACTTTAGTTAATTCAACAAGTAAAACAAAACTTACTTTCCAATTCCAATTTTCCCTCATTGCCTCTTATGAGAAAGAAATGGAATATAGAATGTGAATTTCAGTTTCTTCCTGAATTGACTGAACTGAAATAGAGTTGACCCAAACCCTAATGTGTGAGTGTGTGTGTGTGTGCGTGTGTGATTATTTGGGTGTGTGTGTGTGTGTGTATTTGTTTGGTTAAATTCCTTTTCACTTTAGTTAATTCAACAAGTAAAATAAAACTGATGTTACAATTCCAATTTTCCTCATTGCCTCTTATGAGAAAGAACTGGAATGTAGAATGTGAATTTCAGTTTATTCCTGAATTGACTGAACTGAAATTGAGTTAACCCAAAACCCTAATATGTGCATGTCTGAATGTAAGTGTATACGAGGGCTTCTCCTTATTCGTCCTGGCTTGCTACTCTCTTGCGCCCCCTGCTGCCTGAATTGATGTACCAGTGGGCTTGTTCCTCTGATGCTACTTGAGGGAGAGTGTTGCTGGGGCCCTTGACCACCAGTTTTGGCCTCTTGTTGTTGGGCTGTTTCAGGTCCTGATAAAGGCTTTACCTTGACCGCTTCCAACTAAGGAAGGAGGACAGCTGAGATTGTTTGGTGATGGCCTCCTTCTGCTGCAAAGCATTCTGGGTTGGCAAAGCCTGATGGTTTAGCTCAGATGCCAAATCAGTCTTTTGAGATGAGCCTGAACAACCAACCCTTCTCAGGACCATCCTGAGGGCAGAAGGGTTTCTAGGGTCAGCACACAGGAAGGACTTCCAGAGGACCTTGGCCTTGCACTGGTCTGCAGTTCCAGCACCATGAGATGCCTTCACTTGGACCTGTAGGCCACTGTAACTATGGAGAGTAGGGATCTCCCCTGACTGGTATCCTGGGGTGAACTTGGGACCCTGCAGACACAATAAAGGTTGATAATTCTACTCTCTAAATTGTTTACCTGATAGGAAGGCAAGGAGTTGTACATTAATATGTGTTAAATACAGGAAGATAAGGACATCTGAAGGGGTTTGGTTCTGGCCTCCACATTCTGAGACGACAAAGCCTGCTGGCTCAGCTCAGAAGCCAACACAGTCTTTTGAGATGAACCTGAACATCCAACCCGTCTCAGGACCATCCTGATTGCCCAAGGGTTTTTAGGGTCAGCACACAGGAAGGACTTCCAGAGGACGTAGGTCATTGTAACTATGGACAGTATGGATCTTGGCTCCCTGCAGATAAAATATAAATCGATTGTACCCCACATTGTGTACCTGAATGGGGGCAAGGAGGTGTAGCCTGCTAGAATTTACGTTAAGTTTACTGCATTTACATTACTTTTAAATACATCCACTATTTCCTTTAAAAGGCTCTATAGAAAGTTGTTAGACAATTAAAGATGGATGAAATACCACATCATCTCTGGCCGGTTTGCCTAACTGGCATTGCATACTTGTATGTCCAACGTCTTGACTAACATGTTTGCGTTTGTAAAACAAGGATTGTAAAAGAATAAGCTACTCACGTTTTCCATTTTAGGTACGTGTTGTTGAAGAGTTTTGATATAAAATGAAACATGTTCAATTCGGGGTAATATTCTAAAATTCTAAAACGAAACGTAATTATAGTTAGAACTTTGAGGACTGATGCGTCCGTTTCGTAGGAACAGCAAATTAGCAATTTGCCAGTTTCTCTAACAGTTCCGTTTTGGAGAATATGTTCTGATTTCACTTTAGGTGCGCAAATAATAATCCATATGAATAACATTTCTATGTCTCTGGTCAAAAATAAGTTTATTTAAGTCAACCCAAAAAAAAGCCTTTCCTAAGTGGATTAAAAACATGTTTTAACACAATGGCATAAACGATAAGTTGGGGGTGGACAAATTCACACAAATATTTTGTAAATGATGCATACTTTTTTCACTTCACTCATGTCACCAAACGTAGTCCAGTCTTTTAGTTAATAACCAGAATTCACAATCGAATGTCATGTTGGTGGCCTAACGGGAATAAATGAGAACCGAAATTAGTCCTCTTACCACAGTCATCTCTTCCCTAAACTCCCAAGGAACCTTTTCACCAGTTGGTATGGTCATTTTAATCATTTTGCAAACAGGCTGAACTAAAGGTAGAAAACGTATTAAATCAAGTGTAACCGTAGTAAAACAAATGCTGCATACGCCGGAGTACACAACGTTGGAACTAAAAAAGTTGAAATGGTAATTTATTTGAATATGCAATACTATAGTGGCGCTGGAAGATGTGATTTCATTGTATTATATTGTTACATGCACAGTAGTTTAGATACATTCTGTAAGGCATGATATACTCTGTATTTCTCTGTATAGTCATGAAAACCAAAAATGTGTATGTCTGCTGTAAATAAAACATAAAATTCTAGAGTCTTTATCAGAACCACAACTTTCTCTGATATTTCTCAATATCACAAAAATATATTATCTTACTGACAATAAAGACTTTCAATCGATGGTAGGTTTAACCTTGCATAAACGCCTACGGTCGTATAGACTGGCGCTAGCAACAGATTGATGCAGTCCATACAACTGGAACAATTCGTGAGCAAATATCAATCGTGCATGTGATGAAGACAGCGTGGCAATTGATTGTGTGGACGGTCTAATTACAATGTAATGTAATGAGGAACTGTTGGTCTATATAATGCTGTCCATAAATCCGTCCATCGTCAAAAGAGCAAACGCTCTCAGTTATACAAAATGAAGCAGGCTATAAAGAATATACTCAAAATATGAGAGAACTCCAACCACTAATTGATGTAAATTGTTCATAGTTAAAAACTCATTCCAAAACCAGAAATGCATTTTTATTTCTCAAAAATGGGTGACAATTTAATACGTGTATCATTAAATATTTTTTATATCGACTGTTGTGAAAAACACACCCCTAAATCAATTTAAATCTTGAAACTGCAACAAAATGTAAATATTTCAAACAAGTTGTATTTTTATTCAATCTACTATATAATCCTACCTGCCAAATACACCTAAAGTGGATGCATAAAGAGCCACCCTGTACATATCTGGCTTCCCAAAATGAAATGTCCCATTGCCAATCATGACCATGAACTCGTAACGCCTCATAGGCCTCACCAGTGCTGCTTTAGGTCATCTTGGGCATCCCTCAGCCAAACATTTATGGCTGGATTTTAACACACCAAACGGAAAAGCTGTTTCCCAAGATGAGCTGAACAAGCTAAGCTAGGTATGTAGTGGAAGAAAGGTAGACCCCTAACACGGTAGAATATCCCTCTTTCCAACAGCTAATCAGCAAAACACAGATAATCAGACAATCAGATGGGAAATGTTTCAGAGTTATCTGGATAAAGCAAACTCTGTCATGGACTATGTCATTATGTCAGTCTTGAAGCCCCTAACTGTGTCACTGGATATTTTGAAAGGGGAGGATAATTTATCTACTTCTATGTTACTCTGCTACAAACACTGTCTTTCTTCAAGTTTCAAGGTTTATGTGTCAAATGCAGTAAACAACACAGCGTCATCCTGCACAATGAAATTCTTGTGACATGTCACCAGACAACTACTTAGTGAGAGTTAAGAAGAGTATATAAGCAAAAATATAGCTAGACAGATAATAATAATGAAACAAAGCCACAATATACATAACACTGTAGCAGAAGTTTTTAAAAAAAATGGTAAATTGTAAACTAGTGGCAATCTGGATAGTATTTATTGATATAGCAGAAATCTGGGTAGCTTATGAACATTGAGATACTGCAACTATGGCAGTAATATACATTGATTAGCAATAACATTATGGCCACTGACAGGTGAAGTGAATAACACTCATATTCTCGTTATCATGGCACCTGTCAGAGGTGTGGAATATATTAGGCAGCAAGTGAACATTCTGTCCTTAAAGTTTATGTGCTACAACCAAGAAAAATGGACAAGGGTAAGGATCTGAGCGACTTTGACAAGGGCCATTATGTGATGGCCAGATGACTGGGTCAGAGTGTGTCCAAAACTACAGCCCTTGTGGGGTGTTCCCAGTCTGCAGTGGTCAGTTCCTATCAAAAGTGGTTCAAGGAAGGAAAAGCGTTGATAGGGTCATGGGCGGCCAAGGCTTATTGATGCACGTGGGGAGTGAAGGCTGGTCTGTGTGGTCCGATCCAACAGAGGAGCCTCTGTAGCTCAACCTGCTGAAAAAGTCAATGCTGGTATAGATAGAAAGGTGACAGAACACACAGTGCATCGCAGTTTGTTTCGTATGGGGCTGGATAGCAGCAAACCAGTCAGGGTGCCCATGCTGATCCCTACTGAAAGCATCTACAATGGGAATGTGAGCATCAGAACTGGACCATGGAGCAATGGAAGAAGATGGCCTGGTCTGATGAATCACATTTCCTTTTACACCACGCGGATGGCCGAGTGCCTGCGCATCGCTTATCTGGAGAACACATGGCACCAGGATGCGCTATGTGAAGAAGGCAAGCTGGTGGAGGCAATGTGATGCTTTGCCTCCACCAGCAGAAACACAGAACAGCAGGGAAGACACACACAATAACTCCACAAGGGATGAACAGAACTGGGCAGAATTAATAGGGAGCTAACAATGAGACACTTTTAGTGTAATTGTGTTTTTTACAATAGTCAATAAAACGGTCCCATTAAAATACTTTGATTTGATTAAGAACATGTTATTTTCTAAGAACAGTTTGTCTCCATTAAGCGTCAGTGTACTGTCGTATTTTGATTGTAAAGCTGATTAACACCTAAGAACTGCCTTTTTGAGTAATGTTTTGGGATAAAAAGTGTACCATTCAGGCTTCAATGTAACAGTTCTTCATGCAAGTTGACACCTGGGTGCCAGTGACCCAAACGTCAATGGAGGCACTGCACTGTGGTCTGTTTGCTCCTCATGTTTTGCTTGTAACCAGACCTGGTAAATACAGCACTTTCTTTTTTAAAGACGACTGTGCTCAAGACAAGACAATTGCTAGAGGCTTCTTCCCTGTTAGTTTGTGTGGATTTATATAAGCACATGGATTCAAACCCCTTGTTTTGACAATAGTGTCAATAGTGCGTTTTAGCCAGTTGGAGGTTTGCCTGTGATGCATTCTACCAACCTGACACGGATTTTCCTTTTGTAGCTAAATCTTTAGAAATGGGTTGGAAGTGTTGGAATTATCCCTTGTACATGGGAGTTGTCAAATAAATCATATTCAGATCCAAGCCTGACAAACTCATGCAGCAGTGTCAAGGCTGGGTGTAGTGGTGGAGAGGACGGACCAGGCAAAGGATTGCAGTCGGTGCTGGTCTTTTATTTAACAAAGAAACACCGAAAACTTTACACAACTGAAAAAACACAAACAAGGAAACAAAAACTGAACTCACCACTGACATCTAATAAACTGTGACATGGAACAATGACCGGCAAATGAGGGGAGCAGAGGAGAAACATTGAAGCACATACTGATGACTTAATTGGGACCTGGTGTGATTGAAAATTTAAGACAAGACAAATGAAGGAGACCGGGTAAGTTCATGAACATTGGGAAAAGCGGGAGAAGACGGAGCTTTCCGTCACCTCACAATCATAAGCAGTGCCCTGAAAAGTGAGTTCCTCATTGGTAAAATGATCCAAAAAGGGAATAAAGATTTAGGTTAGGCATCACAGAACTGAGGTTATGGTTAGGATGAAGGTTAAGGGTAAGGTAACAAAGACAAACAATAGACAAGGGTCTAAACAACAGAATTCCCAAACAAAAAAATTCTCCCAACCATTGGACTGAAAGTTCTGGAAAAACCTGACCACCATCCCTGACCACAACGCGACAGCAAACATTCACTACAAGGAACTATTAATATGAGTAGAACTGAACCTGGTGGTCAGTTTCCAACAGTGTCCTGTAGTATCTGGCTGAAATGCAATATGCTTTGTGACACATTCCACCTGTAACCATCATTACAATTTTCTGTTACTTGTGAAACAGCAGACCTTCTGTCAGTTTAGACCAGACAGAATAGCCTTATTTGCCCTTGAGCTTCTAACCGTTTTAGTCCAACACCCTTTTACCGGTTTGTGGTTCTTCCCTCCTCGAACCATGGTCAGTAGGTACTCACCACTGTTTACCGGGAGCAACCCATAAGCCTTGTCATTTCAGAGTTGCTGTGACCCAGTCGCCTGGCCATAACAATTTGACCCTTGTCAAAGTCGCTCAGGTCTTCACTTCTGCCCGATTCTCCAACAACCAATACGTTGACTACAAGAACTGCTTGTTTACTTACCAACTAATCTACCCAGACCTTGACATGGGTTCTTGTTAAACGATCAACACATTATTTACTTCACCTGTGAGTGATCACAATGTTTTGGCTCATCAGTGTATGTACCTAATTCCTGCGATACTATATTGGTTTGGGGATCCCTTCAAGACCGTTAATGTACCTTTGAGGGTGCATTTCAGAAATGTGTACTTTGTAGTACAAAAATTTAGACTATTTGTATCCTTATTTCACAAATATTTTAGTTTGTGGGCCATAACTGTATATAAACATGTCCACACAGGGCAAAGCCGTAATGAGATCAGTGTCTAAGTCTGTTTTCTCCGTTGATGTAAGATGTATTATTCTGGTAGGGGCCCTCATGCCACAAATCAACAGAGAGAAGTGGAACATAAAGAATACTTTATTCCTCAAGTTTTTTGTCAGGCTGTACATATAACAGGTTTAATATGTACATATGTACATTAAACCTCTTATGCATAATTCCTGGTAGCAAAGTCAAAACATCCTGATAAAGCACTTACCATCTGAATCATAATGCATACCAGAGCAGAATGGCTGGACCTTGATGATGAAGAGATGGCCTTTCAAGTCAATGGGACACATTAAACCTGTGCTAAAGCCAGTTAATGTGTGTCCCATTGACTTCAGGAGTGGACACATTACATTTTATTAATCACCAAGATGCAGACAGTCAGGCCATTTTCACACAGTTGGATGGTTATAAAAGCATTAGAAAGAGGACCAATTTAAACTATGTGGGTATTATCTTGGAAGAATACAGTCAGACATTTATTTTTACTCAAGGATCATGATGGGAAAAGCATTGTTTAACATTACTTGGACTATAATGCCTCTTGTAAAACACAAGACTTGGGCTATGTAGATTAATTCTTTGGCTCACAGAATCACGCTAAACTGCAATTATGTACACCATGTATCATTTACTTGCCTTATAAAATTTGAGAAACTACAATATAGAAGATATCTAACAACATTACAGGCTAAATCGTCATCTCAAAACAATTCATACTGTATCTCCTGTGATCACTTTCTGTTGGCCAGTGCACAAGGGAGAAATATTGTAATAAACGGTGCCACCATCTTTGGTAACCTGAATGGTCCTGTAGTTGGGGTCTGGGACCAAGGGCGTAGGAGCAGGGGGGACATGTCCCCCCCAATGATAAAAGCAGATAAATTAGCCCCCCACAATAAGAAGAACATTTTACTAACATTTTAAGTGCTCTGCCCTTGGCTTGGACACCTGCTGTATACAAACCTAATTATATATATTTTTATACAAATTTATAAGACATGCCTCACTGTACAACAGCCCACAGGAGCTAGGACAGGCTTGGATAATCAAGTCAGATCGGGACACTGCCTGAAACCTGGGTTTAAGGAGCACACTTGAGTTGTCAAACAGCACAGCAACTGTAGCAGAGTAGCAGACAGTAAATGGCAATGCCACATCTAATAGAAATAGTCAGACCCAGATGGAATAGGACGACGGCACCAACGACGTTAGGATGAAACCGTCAGGAGGAAACAATGAGAAAAAACATCAAACCATGTAATGCTTTCTTATAGTTTCTACGCTAATTAATATAACAGCTTTGATTTGGGCCTGTTGGGAGTGATGTGTTATCACATTAAGTCACATTTAAGGAGACGAGTGGGAAGCCATACATTCCTAGAGTTCATTCTCACATTTAGAGCAATATAGCAGATTTAAAATGATTTGCCTCAAATTAGGATTTATAATGCTTTATAAAAACATTGGTATCACTGTAGAGGGTCTGAACATGTTATCATGATTGCATTGTGCTGACTAGTGAGTCAATGCTAATGTTAAGACACGTATGTAACAGAAAGTTCAATTATTCTTAGAAAGATTGTTAACAAAGAAAGAAAGGAAAGTATCCTTGATGAAAACTAGCTTTGCAGTTTGCAGACCGTCCCTCAAAAGTAGTCGACAATAAAACATTACAGATATCACACTGCCTGTCCAAATCATCATCCTATCTTTAGTACATCATATACTTCTATAGTAACATTCCATAGACAAAGAATAGTTTAATGTTGTTTCATTAACTTTCTTTTAATTTGTTAAAAACTTGGCTACAGTTGTGAGTAACAAAATGGTCCAGAGAGGCATTGCTAAAAGCTTCTAACGTAGGTGGAATAAAAAAATATATGTTTATATATACTGTGTCTTACGTTGTCATAACAATACATTAAAACTGAGTGCAAAACAAAGCTTGTACTTCACAATACACACATTCAAGATAAATATGAAAGCAGTTCAATTAGATGGAAATTTGTTAATGTTCAGGTTAACCAAAGTGGCAAATAGTCTGCTGATATGTGGCATGGCGGGCTATAAATTGTCGTGGAAAATCAACCACTCTTCACTAAAAACAAATGCACTTCAACTCAGGACTTTGTGAATCCAATAGACGTTAATGAAAATCATACAATAATGACACACATTAAAGCCTGGTCCTTCTGCAGATACACCCCCAATATTCTGAGTCTGGACCATGGCTTTCACACATTACGCCATCTGACTTTCACACATTACGCCATCTGACTAGTCATCTGTTTGGAAACCCCCTGAGTGGGGTGAGCTTCTTATCCTGTACCTCCCTGAATGCTCATAATTTGTGACAGTAATTCACATCCTCCTCATGGTTCATACTTGGGTCATGTCCATCATTGTCCACAAAGAAAGTGTTACTTTAAGCTCATGGGCCACACTCAGGTCATATCTTATCACAGAGTATGCTTTATGATCAGCTCTTGGGCCACACTCAGGACACCCCACTAGTGGATACACAGGCAGAAAACTTTAGAAATGCCCCTCTCTGGGCTCAAGGTGATTGCCTGCTCATGACTATCTCCCAGCATAAGGCACATACATTATGATGAACATAGAAATTGTCTGTATGTGTAATTTGTCCTGTCCCAGAAGTAATTTCCTGTGAGTGTGGATTCCATATTAATATGTTTATAATAAAATTATACCTTAATTTATGCATTTTATAGAAAAATCCCCCTCAAATCCAGAGGCCCCCTACCAGAAAAATACACCTTGCAATGTTTGTAATGGGATGAAGAAAGTATATTAAATGTTATAACAACTTTTCTGCAATTCAAGTAATTTTGACATTATCGTAAGACATTAACGTTGGTTGAATACGCACATAAGCACAATGTGATGGTTGATTGATACGCACTCGCAAATCAGCCCGTTTTCACCAATACGTTTTGTTCACACTCCATGCAAGTACTGAAGTTCCAGGGCAAAATGAAGTGTTGTTGTTAAAACTATCACAATCGACCGGAAAATATATTTAACACTCATATTACCTTTTAGTTTTCCACATTTTAATGTAATAAGTGAGTACAGTGTTCGTCATAGATTGCACCTACCAACCGCGGGTGCAGAAACAACACTTGGGACAAGTCACACGCAGAACTTCAATAAACCGCAAAACTAGAACCGGGAGTGATGATAACTGCAATCTGTTAAGTTTAGTTGTGAATATGTTTACATTGGCTAATGATAATTTTGACGGCGGTACATAGTTACCTGTCGTAGCATAGCGCATTTTTATTTTATTTATAATTTATATATTAATATATTGGGGGGACATCATGACCATATCTGAATTTTGGGGGGTGTGGGTGTACCCCAATACATATTGTTCTTACGGCCATGTTGCATACTTACGCTACGGCAAGCTTAAGTATTATTCATTTAATTTAAAAAATGCTCACTTTTACGACTTAGTTGTTTTTTGTGTTTTAGAATGAGCTACAGCGTAATTACACATGTTGGCTTACAGTTTGTAATTGGCCAAATTTGACTATACATTTCAGAAATAACTTTTATTAAATGTTCTCACTGAATGAAAATGAATATAACATAAAACAGTTACGCTTATTAACCACAAATCGAACAAAACCGCCAATAGTCTTACTTAAAATAAAAATGATAAGCTATTGCTATGTAATGGGAGAGATATCTGTCACACCTTTTCCACTTCCTGTAATTTGGACACTGGTTCGGAGTGCAACAATTCGCTTTCTCGCGTCTACCTTGACTCTGCGGCACTGCCCTCCCCCATTATGGTCTCCGCCACCACTGCTTCTGTCCTTCATTCATTCTGCAGATTGTGGATGTTTCCCAGTGATGTTGTGTCACTGAACATACGTTTGTTAATAGCCACTTCCATTTTAATATACATCATCGTGTATTATAATAATACCGTGCTCTTTTTTGTTTTAAAATCAAAATATTCCGTGGTCAGAATCTGTACCTGTAGATTAATATAAATGTGAACTAACAGATAAGCTACATATACTGGGAAAACAGGGATTTTTACTTTGAAAGTGACATTCTGTGCTGGTGTTACTTCATATTCACTGCTGCTTAGGTAAAGTGCCAAAATGTGTTACCATCTCTTTACAAATACGATACTTATTGTAAATACTGTATATGAGTCCCTATTTCCACAATGCACCTTCACCTTAAACTATTAATAGTGTTGTATTTTTCTTGGATTGTTATATTGTAAACACCCAGGCACAACTAGACATACATATGAGGCTGCTGTAGCCAGT